>RJWT010018809.1:0-18718 GCA_004365215.1 Cuniculus paca
AGAGCCGTAAATGCAGGCAAAGCTTCATTGCCTCACCTGCCACTCACCTCCTGTAGTGTCAGGGTATCAGTCCATGGCCTAGGACTCAGGATCCCTGGTATGCATTACTGTGGATGAGTCCTAGTGAAACGAAGTTTGGTCATTAAAAATGTGTTCTTGAAGAGAATAGTGGGACCCTGACTCCTGTCTCTACTTCACTTGCTGGCTACCATAAGGTGAATAATTTTCTCTTGCAAATGCTCCTGCCAAAGTTTACTGCCTCACCATAGGCTCGAAATCAACAGAACCTACCAACCATGAACTGAAACAATTATGTCAAAGTAAACCTTTCCTTCTTTTAAAGGTTTTATCTTTAGGTATTTGTTACAGTGATGGCAAACTTACACACTCATGCACTCAGAAAACAATCCTTTCAGCTGATGATACATATTAGAGAATATCGTAGGGTTCTCTATTGCAACAGAATCAATAGAAAATATGTGTATAATTATGCACATAGGATCAGAGATGGTAGAGTACACAATATCCATCTGTTCCTTGGAGTGCTAAAGGATCTACTAGAAGTCAAAGGCTCGGAAGTTCAATGGAGAGTTGATATTTCAAGTTGCTTTGGAAGTCTAAAGAACCTGGAGACTTATGGTCAGTAGTATTGTGAAGACTGGAGCTATTCCTAAACAGGAACTTTTCCTTCTTCTTGGCCTTTTTATTCCATTCAGCCTACAAGTCTATTGGTTAACAGTGACTGAATCTGTAGTAACTTCTTTGTTCAGTGTGCTACCCTGTTTATCAACTATCAACAAGCACGAGAAGAATTTTACTAATCCATCAGACAGTTCTTACTCAAATCAAATTATATCACAGTTAACAATGACAAAGAATCATTAAAAAGTAAATAAGATTATTCTTCATTAACTTATTCTTGTCACTCATCTACTTCTGTCTCCAGTTCATCTAATTTGAGAAAAATTTGCCAGGTTAGTGCTTTAAAATGTACTTTCATTTCATTTTCTATGAGAAACTGCATAGAACTGGAACTATAGGCTTCAGCCTTCTCTTAATAGGTAGAAAACACCAAAGGCAGATCTTGCAATCTCTAAAAAAATTGAAACTTGGGAGACCTAACAGTCACTAAATGTGGAAAGTTAGGCTATTTCTCTGACATGTAAGGAGAGATGACTACATGAAGAAGTGTCTACCACCACCTCACTACTTTTGACCCTGAGAATAGCTTAGAAAACATGGTATCAGGGAGGTTTGTTCTTTGTGCTTCAAGAGAAAATGAGCAGCTCAATAAAGTCTTAACCTAAAACAGTTCTAACAGCATATCTAAGGAGCCCACCTGAGATGTGAATATCAGCACTCTAAGAATAACTTTATTATGAAACACCTATATCTTTTTGTGTATATATGTATACACGTATAGTGTATGTGCTTGTATGTATACACATATATACATGAGTACAGAGTTAATTGAATTTTCAAAATGAAATGAAAATGTTTAAAAATGAGTGCAATATTTAAAAAGCATTCATGGCATGAAAAAGAGGAATATCATTGTTATATCAATTGATGTTTTGAAGAACAAATAGTGCAATGCATCTCTCAAACTGCAAAAGCAAAAATTTTAGGGAAAATGCTAGGAAAAACAGAAGGGACACAAATATTGTAATTATGGATATGACAATTTTTTAAACTGAATAAAATCTAAATTTTAATGTTTAATGGGCTGCTCATTAAGTTCTTGTGAAAATTGACTAAAAACCAAAAATACATGGACAAATTCTAACCAATTCATTCTAGTAATAAGAAACAAAAATGCTATTTCCAGACAAAAAGAAAGTGTGAGTTAAAAAACAAAAAGATTCAGATTTATATAAGACATCTCATCTGTTAAAAATTGGTAGCAAAATAGCAAGGCTATTTATAGGACAGGTCCGTTAGCTCATAATTCTCTATCCACTTGGAATGAAAGGAAGAGATTTGTAAAGAGGCAAAGCTTCACAGAATGTATCATCCATGTACCTATCTGAAAATAAACTTAGACTAGAGGATTAGAGGTCATGTGATGTATGGAAAAGAAAACAGTGAGCAATCTTGATAAATGTCTGTTCATTTATCTGTCAGTCTATATTTTATCTAACAGAAAAATTGCAGAGGAAAAAATTTAATATACTGCAAATAAGTATTCATAAATTATGAGACTTTTTATAATAACAAAAAATGAAAATATTCTTTTTGGGTCTTATTTCTCCAAGCATCCTCTAACATCACCACCTTTGAAATACATAAACCCAAAGATCCTCAGGGAAGTCAGTATAAAAATGTCTATTAGACTTCTAATGTTTTATAATTACTTTCAATATCACGTCATTATTTGTTTCATTTCATTTATTTCTGTTTCTAGAAAAGTTTATTTTGCCCATAAAGAACACACCTTCTCATTTTCTTGTTAACTGCCATGACCAATACAAATCCTAGACAGTTGTATGATACAAATTCAACACAGTGCCTTGGCAAATATCTCACACACTGTATGGGTCTTTAGGGAAACTGCCCCTGTCTTCTGAGAATTAGATGCTACTTTTGTTCTTTTGTAGGATTTTTAAACATGAAAGTAACTTCAACTATACTGAATGTAGCAAGGTGGCTATTTTTCATGGTGATGCAACTGTATTTAAAACATTCTGTTGTGAACTTTTTTCCTTTTTGTGTGATGTCTTCAAATTTTCATTCTTTGTACATATGCTAAAATGACTTTTAAACAGAAAACATGATAAAATATATCTGCTTCTTGCATATCAAAGCTTACGGTAATTCTTAAGGATATAAGTTAAAAATAACAGTTGCACTACACTGTTTTCAACAAGTATATTCCAAAATAATACAAATTTATGTTCGTTTATACACTCTAAATGGAAAGAGTTGTTAATGTTGGCAGTTCCATCAGAATGGGTATTTTTGGAGTGAAAAGGAGTGATTTCAGTAATTGTTTTATATGCATAAAAATGCATTTTCAATGATAAATTAAAACAAAACAAAGATTATATTATCTTATGCCATGCTAAACCATAAAGTTTATACATTAGCACTTAAAGAGGTTCATAAAAATTCTTATTTTCTGGTAGACTTTTATTCAGTATTTTAAAATATCGGTAATTAAAAGCATTTTTTTTCAACTAGCATTTTAACACTTTGCTTACAGTTGTTCAGACTCCATAATGTTACATCTTTGTTTACCAAAATTTTAATATGAGGCTTTCATTTCCCTATTGCAGGCTGGCAGGCACCCATTGGATTCTTCTTGTATGCCTAATAGCTGTCAATATATGTGGAAGTGTGGAGGATGCAGACATATGCTCAGGTTGGAAATGGAGATTTTTAACTAAATGACACTGAAATAATTTTCATAATTTCATATATATTTTTTAAAAATATTTAAAATGAGAGACTTGACATCAAAATCTGTTTTTCATCTTCTTTCAAAAACACCACATTTATAACCTTTGACTCAAAAGGAAATCTCTTAAAATACGATATTCAAATTGCTTTCCTCACACTGACCTGTACAACTTGCAGGCTTTGCACTGCTTTTAATGAAACCACTGTCACATGACAAGTGGATGATTTCTTCTTTAATCTTTTGTTATTTATTATACTTATTTATTTGACGTCTTTTTTTCCCTTGTAGAATATAAGAACTGTGGAGTAGATTTTTGTTGGTGGTGTTAATTGTGTATTCTAAACACCTAGATGAAAGCCTGGCACATAGGAACACTTAGTAAATGTCTGATAGATGGAATAAATATAATTAAATGAATGAATGAGCAATGGGTCTGCCTTACTTTTAATTATTACCTTGACATTTGAGTTTATATCCCATGTTAGAACTTAATGGCTGTTGTGAAACAGATGGGGAATACAATGATGAAAAAAATGAGAAAAAATCAAAATATATAATTCTGAAAAGAAGAAGAAATTGCATACTCAATAAATGCATAGTTATTTAATAGGTAAAACTGTTAAATCTTCAATCAAGTAAAGAAAACACTTTTAAGTATCTCATTCAATTTTGTGTTTAAGTTGACATTGTTATAAAGATATGAATTGCTGTCTGATATAAACATTAGTGAATAGTGAGAAAGACAGCAGCTATATACAATAGTCCACTTTATCATGCATCTGTATTAGGAATGAGACAGTTTGCCTCTATATATTTATTCAGAATTGTTTGGAAAAATTATTCTTTTACGTTAAAAAATGGTAAAACTGAAAATTTCACACTGAGCTCACTTCCTTTTCTTTAAAATATAAACTGTGAGTGAGTGTTGCATATCTACTAAATCTGTCCCCACAATCATCGTGAGGATTTTCTTGATTTTTGACACTTACACCTACTACATGTGGTTATTTTGAGGCAAAGTGGTGGAAGTCCTGGCCAGGAGTGAATGATTAAACTAAACGATTACACTGCTGGACAAAAACGCATAGGCTCTCTGAAGAGTAACATGCACACAAATAATTAGATTATGTGCAAAAAGCATGCAGGCTTTGTGAGGACTGAATGATTTAACTATAGGGCAAAAGCACACAGGCTATGTAAGAATTGAATGGTTAAACAACAAAAAGTTTAGAATAATAAAGTATGTCATTTCTGGTCAGAGTCCTTCCCATTTCCATGGGAACACTGCCTAGACTTGAGACAGCTCCTGGCCCAAACTGCTTTTCTCCCGTATTTTCCTCTTATAGTGAGTGGTATGCTAGGTAAAAACCCGAGAGATCTTACCTAGGTGGCTCGTTCTTCTCCCACAATCTCCCCCTAATGACTGGGCACTCTCAGTTGAGAAATGCTCCTCTGGGTCTCTGGTTGACTTCAACTAAATCTCATCTCTGAGTAATCTTTTTCATCACCTACTGTGCCTGTGGTCGCTCACTGCCACACCAAATTGCATATTCTCTGTGAGACATAGGAATAGAAACTGTTTTACTTGTCTTCCAATATTTGATTTCTCCATCTTGTGTGATAGAGGAACTTTGATTTAAAATTCTATTACTAACGTCTACAGATGAGGCAGCTCTGTGTAAAGGAGTTGAACTCTAAAAAAATGTTTAACAGACACTTTTATGACTTGTTGAAGACTGTTAAGAAGGAAAAATTTAAAAGGCTAGAAAACATGAAATGGTAGACAATGGTTTTTCAGAAAATACAAGAGTACTTTAAAGTGTTTAATAATAGTTTGCATACCTTCAAGAAAGTGAGATGCTTATTCTGTGAAGTATCTCACAATTTATCAAAATTATAGTAGTGGATTATTTGAAAAATAAGACATTACTGTTTGACATTTTTAATCATTAATTTTGACCGTCAGTTTGGTTAACTCCATAGTATCCACTTTTTTATTTTAGAACAAAAAAGAATAAAAACAATGATATAGAATTTCAAAACAAAATAATAGATTAACAATGGTAAATATATTGTGTATTGTTATCCTCAAAGTAGTTGTTCAGATTACAAGATATAGGCATGGAAAAAATGATCAAACAATGAAAGCACAAACTGTTCTTGATGAACTAACAGGGATGAGTAGTGGTATAGCTATATATATATATATATATATATATATATATATATATATATATAATTTTTTCTCTTTCTTTTCTTCTTTATAAGTTCATCATTGGCTCCTGTTAATGGCATCTTTAGCAAAAGATTAGATTATAGAAAACTAAATTATGACCTAATTAATACACCTTGACAGAAATAGCAAAAAATCATCAAAGGAAATGTGATTAGGTATAATTTTTGAGTCATTATTTACAAAGAAATATTGATGATACTTTATATTAAGGCATTTTTTCTAGAATGATTTTCCTTATGATTTTGTAAAGTTAAGTGCAAATTCATAAATATTTTTGTTAAGTAGCTATAACACACTTATTAAAAGATGTGGTAAGTCAATTTGAGATATTGACTGAGGTTTGTTCCTAATAAGTATCTGCCCTTGTTGATGGCACATTTAAACAATTGGTGAGGACCAGACAACATTCTTCATGAGTAATAGAATATTTGTTTACCTTTGTGTTTATCAGGCTCCAAAAGAGTTTCATGTCTACATTTTCTTAAGTTTTACAGATTTGTACTAGGACATATTTGCAGTTCATGATTACAGTCATAGTGGGGAGTTGGTACATGTGGGTAACACACCTTAATTTATTTTACTTCGTCTTTCCTTCTCCTTCCCTCCAATGCTATGTTAAAGTATTCTTACAATATATCCTTATCTACCTCCATACCATGCTGTCTGGTTCCTGGAAATCATCTTGCTATTTAGTGCTTTATGCTTTTTCTTACAGTATCTTTGCCTGGAGTGCTACCTCTCAAACTGTTATGTGGATACATACATGCATTGCAGGATATTCATCTTCTTTTTCCTGAAGTATATTATACATTTTCATTTGGATTTTTCTCAAGTCTATTTTCCTTAATAATCTTTGTATTTGGTAATGTTTGTACTATGGTGGTAATTAATTTCATACATTTTCCACCTCATTATGATATGGACACAAATGTTCAATACCAGCCTAAAACTGGCTTTGTGCATAAAAGATTTGGGGATCTAAAATGAAGTAGCCAAGTAATACAATTTTAATGGATTTTAAAAATCTCTTCATAACAAAATATTAATTCTCTATTAAATTTGATTGTACAACTACATGTAATTGTCTTATTTTATCACAAGTAAAACAGGATGCATGAGAATAATTGATTAGTTTCTCTTGCACAAAATAAAGAGATTTTGTCATTTTTCTGGTTTGTAAAATGAAAATCCATCTTTAGGCAACATGAACAATATTTTTCTGGAGAAAAGTTATAAATCTTGCATAGACATACAGCTGTATGCTTTATTTTTTATGTTATCTTTTGTGTCCAGTCTTTGTAAAGCAGCACTACCATATTGCAATTGCACATCCTATATTCTAAAAATGTTTTTAAGACATTTTGTTTTATTTGATAATTCAGATGCACATATATTTTGTATTTGCCTATAGTGTGAAATAAGGGTATACACATTTACTGACATCCAGATAGATTCTCCTTATTTAATACATCATATTATACTATGACTAATTACTTATTTTGTAAGATCTTTTCATTTATATTTTAAAGTAAATTTTATAGGATTTAAAAAATATTCTGCTGACATTTTTGTTATTTTCTTTGCTAATTCTTTGAGATTAAATGTTCCAACGTGTGGAAAAATCATTTCTTGATTATTCTATTGACTTTGTGATAAATAGTTAGCAAAGTAGTTTCAAGCTGTCGACAAGTCGCTCCATGTTTATCCAGCAGATTCACCTCACTGTTCCTTTCTTCCCCACATTTATAAAAATTGCCTATCAGGGATGAACCTATTTCAGTAAGCACAGTTTTTACCATTAGAAGAGTTTTGTTTTTATCATCTGACCAACTTTGCTTTTAATGAAAGATTTAATGAGCAACTTGCATTTAGTGTAAAAATAGGTAACTCCATCCTTTCCTTTGATCTCACCTGTGTTTACTATTCATTATTTTTCTAAGTTTTAGTCATTTTTTTGTTTTTATCAAGTTTATATTTATTCATGTTTCAGTGATTAATCTGAAGTTCGACTTTAATTCCAATGCTTTTCCTATTAGTTTTTCCTTTGTTTTGCTCATAGCAGACAAATATTTCTCTACTAATGTGTGAACATCAAACATTATATTGCTACCAATTTCCACATTTTACCAAGGTTGCTTCTTCCATCTCAATTAATATGTCTGGAAAATCTCATTTCTTTCTTAGTATAATTCTTAATTTCCTATTAAAGTTTTTTTCCTTTTTAACTTGTTTTGTTAATTCATATGAGTTTATGTCAATTAAAAATTTTCCTTAAAATATAGCATTTTATCAAAAAACTTTTGAGTACTTAAATAATTTATCATTAAGCAAACTAACATTGCTTGTTCTTTGCCTTTTTTATTAACATATACTGACTACTTTATTGTTTAGATTTAAATTATCTTTTTTCAAATGCTTGGGTGAGCAATGTATTCTCTCTCTCCCTTTCTGTATATATATATATAATCTGACAAATTGAGTTTTGCTTGAAGGTAATGTTTGTTTTGCAGAGTAGTATTAAGCATTAAATAATTCATAAAAGCGTATTACTGAAAAATTTAGAGCTTAGGACAAAAGTGTTTATTGATCATACTGTTGTTTAATGAGTTTAAAACTATTAAAATTTCCTTTATAAATAGATTTAAAATTCACTTCTTCATAAATATGCATATTTGTATAAAAAAGTTTTAATCATTTTTGGTGTCTTTAAGTATATGTACTTATATGTAAATTTACATACATATTTCACTGTCATTATTTCTGTATCATATATATATATACATTTTTAGGTATATTACACAATTATGTGTATATGTGTATAATATTGCATAATAAGAGACTTAGAGACTGCTATTCTGTAACTTTTTTTTTTGTTTGTTTGTTTTTATTTTTGTTTTTGGCTGCACCGGGGATTGAACTCACGACCTTGTGCTTGCCAGGCAGGTGCTTAGGCCGCTGAGCTAGCTCCCCGGCTATTCTGTAACTTCTAACATTTTAGTAATGAACATTTATTGAATTTAAAAGAGTATCTTTTTCTCCAGCATATTGTTGTACAGATTTTTATTCAAAATTATATACATTGAGATTATAGGTTTAAAAAGGAACAATAGGCTATAATAAAGCAAGATGCACAAAAGTATAATTAAGCTTTACAGACAAATAAGAATACAAATGCCAACCTAATTTGAGTGTATTTATTTGTGAACTCGAAAGTAAAAATAATTTTAAGTAGTACTGTTTAAGTGCAAATTACAGAAATTTTTTTAAAGGAGGTCTAAATAAAATGTTCTTCAGTTTTCAGTAATAAAGATCATTATAATAAATAGAATGCTCAAAAAACATTTTTCTTGAAAGATCAATTAGATATATTGACAGTCTTACTTTTTAAAAAAAGAGCCATAGTACATTAAGTGGAAGAAAAAGCAGGTAAAGTTCTCTATCTGGAATCAAATCTGAGGATCCTAAAGTTTTGGAGCACTTTCTTTTTTCAGAAATTAACTGTTTTTTCTTTTGAAGAGTAGTTCTCGTCTTGCTTCCATGCTTTCGAAAAAGTAAAAACCTGAATGCAGACAACTAAATGACTGAAGGAGTTAAGCCACCACTATGATTTGGCTGTGGTTTGAGTGTACCTTCCACGGTTGTTTGTTTTGCTCTACTGGGAAATGCACTGGATTACAAATATCTTTCTTTTTTTTTTTGTTTCTTGTTATCTGGTTTTTATTTCAGATAGATAGATAGATACATAGATAGATAGATAGAGTTTTTCATATAAGAGAGACCATATGATATTAAATTTGTGTGCCTGAATTAGTTCACTTAACTTGATCACAAGGTTCACTTGTTTTCCTAAAAATGTCTCAAGTTTACTCTTTTTGTGGCATAGTAATACTCCATTGTGTGCAGCTATCACATTTTTTATGCATTCATCTGTTGGTAGACATACAGGTTTTTTCCCAATATTTAGGTATTCTATTATGAATTGTGCTGCTGTAAACATAACAATGCATACTTTTTAAAAAAAGTATGCATACATCACTGTGGTTTAATGTCTTTAACTCTTTTGGAAAAAAATCTAAAAGGGGAATAGCTGGGTCAAATGAAATTTTTACTTTCAGTTTTTTTGAGGAATCTCCATACTGACTTCCATAGTGGTTGTATCAGTTTACATTCGCACCAACAACGGGGAAGGGTTCCTATTTCTACACAACCTCATGAGCATTTGTTATTGTTTGACTTCATTATTGTTTGATTTCTTGATGGTAGCCATTCTTTCTGGATTGAGACGGAATCTCATTGCTGTTTTAATTTGTATTTAAACAAATGAAATGACCAGTGATGTTGAACAGTTTTTCATGCTATTTTTTGGCTGTTTCTATTTCATCTGAGAACTGTCTATTAATTTTAGATGCCATATTTCCATTGTGTTCTTAAATTTGGATGATCTAATTCTTCTTCAGTTCTCTATGTAGTCTAGATATTAGTTCAACTGTTCCACTTTAAACTCTTGTAAACATCTAAAGTGACATAGAGGAACAATCACAGATATGTGTTTTGTTGTCAGAAATAATATATGTAAAGTTAGTTTATATATGTACATCTATCCATATTTTTAAAAAATTTGTTTCATCATAATTTTCATGATTAAAACTTTTTTGGAAGTGCTGTTTTGTTTGAAGATGCCTTTATTAAAATATTTTATCTAACTAGCAATAATATATTTTCTTACACATTTAAATTTCCTGTCAATTCTATACCATTCCTGTAGAAAAATAGTGTATTTCTAGTCTTTGATCACTTAACATATATTAAATATTAGAGTTAGATTTCATGTTGCACTTCAAGATCACATGAATACAGTAGAAACAGATTTGAATCTTAGGTTAACTTTTTGTGTAAGAAAGAGAAGAGAAGTTGGTTTCTATAAAATGAATTGAAAACATGAAAATATGCTTCTGGATAAAATAATCCAAAACAAAGCACACATCAAGGAAATGCCTTCATTTTACTTTAGAAAATGATATTCTGTAATTAATTATTTCTTCTTTAGATACTGAAGAAGCAAATTTTGATACTTTATGCTTTTATGTAGCATCTGCTTATCTATCTTGGTATGTAACTCTGTTCATTCAATTGCTATTTAAAGACTAGCCAAACAAGTTTGGTTGGAATAACAACCAAGCCATGATTTATCCTGTGTTTTATAAAGGGAAAATTAGCTAAGGCTTTCATTTATTGAAGACCTTAAATACCTAATATCCAGCCAAAATCAATACACATGTACAAAAATCTTACATAGTTATTTTGTATATGTGGCAATACTTCCTTCAATGTTTCTACAAAAGCTCAAAAATTGTTTTTCTGATAACATTTCTACAAAGAATCTTGCTAGGTCAATGAATGATTTTACTAGAAGGCAACCAAATGAAACTAATCAATAGTTGTCTTCTAATGCATTTATACTGAATATCAGTTATTTCTTAATGATATAAGTGTATTATAATACATAATAAAACCTGAAACACAGAAATGAAGATTTTTTTTTTCTTTTTTTGGTACTGGAAATCGAACTTGGGACCTTGCCCTGGTTGACCAGGTGCTGTGATGCTGAGTTACATCCCCGGCCTGAAATAAACATTTTATCTAACTAAGAGAGAATGATGTATCATGAAATATGTATTAAAGAGTATAAACACTGGTTGCATCAATTATAATTTGTGTATATTAAAATTAGGAATTAGGACCCAAATTCCATATGCTTATGAATCATGCAATTCCATTGACAACAGAAATTATTGTTGTTTCAATATATTTTAATATTTTATTCTTTTTTCTATTTTCTTAATGTTTTGTGCCCCACACACTACTTTCTCAAATGTAATCATAAACTTGAATATTTGTTACTCATTAGCATTTTCTGATTTAAAGGTTTATCTTGTTTATTTGAACCTAAACAATATTTTTGGCCTGAATTTAAGTTTATAAAAATGGAAAGATATCATAAATCATTCAATGACATTTCTATTTTGATATCATATTGAAATTCAGCTATGTTGATGAATGCAGCTTTCATTCATTTATATTTATTGTGTAAATTGCTCCTTTTTTATAAAAATAATATAATTTATCTTTTTTATAATTTGAAGTCAATAATATATTTTTTCAAAAAATTTTATAACATTTTTATAACATTTTTATAACAGTTTTATAACATTTTTTCCCAAATGATTAACAGTGTTCTTCTATTGTTTCCAAAATTACTATATGTAAGTTCTTTTAATTTACCTAGTTATCTCTGGTTTTCTATTGCTCCTTAGTGTACTTTGCTATGCTAGCACTAATGCCATCTCCTTAAGTTAATCTCAATTTGTCAAGGTCTATTTTAGGCACTCATTGTAGAAGAGGAGGGTTTCTGTGACACAGTTTCACAGCTATTCATGACATATCACATCCCTGAAAATTCCTACAGCATTCTCAGTTTGCAGCAACGGGAATGAATTCTAATTTAACTCTTAGATTCCAGAGGCCACTGAGTTTAAAGTTTAAACTCAAACGTTTGAATTTATAACTTGTTTTTGTTTTACTTTTGTGTTTCTTGTTTTACATCTAGAGATCTCTTATATTTGAACCTCATGAATTTCTCATCCCATCATGTGTAGGTTACTATTTTGGTTATTACATTGAATAGAAAAGAGGGTTTCTGTATATACTAATGTATCATATTAAAGTTAATACCATGAAAAAGCTTTCTGTTACTATATAGTCATGAACAGAACATGATTATATTAATAGAATAAATTCAAATTTAATTTAATCCTGTTTTTGGTGGTAATCACTAAGAATTGATACATATATTACCTCTGCAGAAATAAGGAAATATTAATTTTAATATATTCTTACTGAATATTATTTTACTAGCTTTATACTCATATACTAGTTCTATGAAAAATAATATTATCCAACTTCCTAATTTATTTTGGTCTTGTTTTTCAATTTATTTCATTGGTTTTTATTGAATAGGAGCTATAATATTTTTTAGATTGGTGTGAAATATCTCAATCTATCACAAAATAGATTTCCAGCTCCTGAATAAAGTAAAATACTAATTAGCCCAGTAAAAATATATTAAAATTACTTTCAGCAAAAGGTGACATTACAAAAATAAAACTATAACAGCATATTTCTTGAAATTTTAGGAGGAATAGTATGTATTTAGATATGTATTTTCATACCTGTTTTAAGTCATTTTATTTTATAATCAAAAATTTCAAAATGATTGGAAAGAACATTAGTATATCTTGTCCCATTTTTGCCAGTTTTAGGAAGAGATATTTTTTCCTTAAGATTGTTATTTTCTCGGAGTAAAATGGTTTCAGTCATTTAAATACAATTACACATACTTTAGATCCAATTCATCCTCAAAGTAAAATCAGTAAATTAGAGGTATTATGATGACTAGACAGAGATTTTTCAGTGGCAAGTGAAGCCAATTCATCACCTAAGGGTAAGAACTATCAAGCACCACTTTTAAGTAATAGATCTCATCTCCTTCAGATCGATTTGACAAAAGCTTGACCTTACATTTATACCAATGTGATTTAAAATAAAGCTTCCATTTCTTTTAGAGAGAGATGTGGGTTCAGTGTATGCACAATGTTGAAGTTAAATATCATAAACAATAAAGAATATTATTTTTGAAAAATAGTATGACAATGTATCTGATATATCTTTACTCCTTTTACACTGAAATAATAAAAAATTTTTACTAGTAATTCAATTAATGTGTATTATTTTGATTTTAAATATTTAAACTATTCTAATTTAATAGTAGAAATCACTGTCATTAAGACCACTGAAGTTATAAATTATGTTCCCAAGAATAACTCATAATACTAACCTCATATATTTTTTTCTTATCACATTTGCTGCTATAATTATAGTCTGTTAAATAAAATTTAGCCACTGCTTTTAAGTTCATTCAGGTGGTAACACATCATTAATGTGAATGATAGTTGCTCAAAAATTTTAATTATCTATTTAATGCAATCAAAAAGTTACAAAGATTTGGGAGAAAAAATAGCTTTGAAGTATTAGATACAAAGCAGTTAAAATAGTCATCCCTTGCATTGCTAAATGAAAATACATTTTTCATTAGTGGAAAAATTTTATTCCAGGCCAAAATGTCTCTATTTTTGTGGTAAGAAGCAACCACAAAGGAAAAAAAAATAGCCCACAGAATTATCCATTTGTAAGAGTTATGTTTTGTGTACTAAATCAATAAAACTTGTCAAGCTTAAAGTAGAGTAATGGAGGAAAAAAGTTGTTTATGAAAGTTATCTCACATGAAGTCTGTTATATCACATTGATTCTATTGCAATTGGTATATTAATACTCCAATTATTATGTTCATTAAAAGTCATAAGTTTCTGAATATTTGCAGTCCCAGAACCAAGGTAAATATATCATCTCACACACAAGTGTCTTATTAATATCACATCACTATGTAATGGAGGATGGGATTGTGTTTTGTTTTATAGATGAGCAAAAAGGGCCTCTGAAAGATGCAATCATTTATTCAAATCACATTATTTGAATCACATTTATTCAAATCTACTAATAAATATTATTTGTAGACATCACCCCTACCTGTTTTAGAGCATATCTCTTTACAAATCAGAATTACAACAGCAATAGAAATGTAGCACCAACTATGTTACTGATACTAGTTATGGAAATGCAATTATGGAAGAAACTTATGTCAGTCTGATATGGACCTACATACAATACAAGAATGAACACAGTAGCTGGCAGGTGATCTTTAAAAGCTGTTGGGACCAGATAATGAAATCTTGATATTGTTCTTTCTTTTTCAGTCAAAAGAACTTTGTTCTTGTCAACAGTAAGGGCATCATCAGTCACAGGAACTTTCACATGCCATTCCCTCGCTGGCCAGAGGACCTTATGTCTTTTTTTGCCTGCTAATCTAAAGTACACCTTTACAAGTGTTATGGTTAGTATATAGATGGCCCCCCAAGTCTCATGTAGTCATGGAAGCGGGGAATCTAACGTTTATGATTGATTCATTGTGTAGCACTTGGATTGGCGGTGTGAGTTCTGCACCTGCTCATGGGTGGAGCCGACGTACAGTGTAAGGTTGGAATGGGGGCATGTTTTTCCCTTTTTGCAGGGTTTGCTCTTGCCACTTGCAGCCACCATGAATGACTGCCCCTCAGCCATGCCACCCTGCCTTGGAACCAGCTGAATATGGACTGAAACCCCCAAAACTGTAAAAAATAAACCTCTTCTTCCTTCACTTTGGACGTCAGGTATTTAGTCTCAACAACAAGTGAAAAGTAACCAAGAAAGAATTTGGTACCAGGAGTGGGGCTGCTGTTGTGACTGTACCTGACCATGTGGTTCAAAAGCATTTGGGAATGGCTTGCAAGAAGAGTTTGGAAAGATTCAGAGATGTCACCTGAAAGAGAAGTCCTGGAACAGCTTAGGCTGTTCTTTAGGGCAGATTCTGGTCAGAGCTCAGGAGACAAGAAGGCTGATAGAAAGCCTGCCAGTAAAGACCAGGCTCAGGAGGTTTCTGCTGGGAAAAAGGACTACATTGGTTGTTGAACTCCATGCCATGTGTGCTATGGCTTGGCAGAAAGTTTGTCTGCATTTTGCTCATGTCCAGAGACTTTGCCTGAGACTAAGATTAAGCATGGTGAACTAATTAATCTTGCAAAAGAAATTTCAAGGCAGTCAAATGTTGAGGCCATGACATGGCTATTGTTGGGGGCTTTTAGCCAGATTTATATCACAAATCAAGAGCAAAGAGCCCAGCAGGATGATTTAAAACGTTGTGAATTTGGCCAGAAAGGAAGCTCCCATAAAGCTGTGGACTATAGAGATAGAGCTGATACCTCAATTGCTGAGAAGGAACAAAGAAATACAAAAGATGGCCTGGAAATATCCCAGGAAGCAGCAGGTCTCCACCCTTTGCAGCCTCAAAGATACAAAAGTGAAAGACTTTGCCCCAGGGGAGAAAGCTGCAGAGCGCCATGTTCCAGAATGGTGACTGAGGTTACCCAAGGTTCCAGAGTGATGGTGATACAAAGGATCTGTTCCTCACAATTAGGTTCAGAGTGCCCAGCAATCCAGGCAGTCAACCTCTATGGCCAAAAAGGAAGAAAGCCTGGCTACTGCTCTAGCTGGCAGCATCCATGTAGTGCTGGTTTTAGGTGCATGGAGAATGCACACATTCTGAAGTTAAAAAAGACTTCCACCCCAATTTCAGAGGGCCAAGGAGGCCAGGCAGTGTACCCCTGAGAAGGCAGTGTGTGAAGCTGTGAGTATGAAGCCAAAGTGGAGACCCCAGAAGTTTGGAAAAACCAGGAGCATGGATCATCAAAGGAAAGCTGCAAATATTGAGCAAAGTGGGCCTAAGAGAGAAGCTGTGGGAACTAAAATCCCTAAAGGTGCCATGGGGGTGGAACCACATAAGCCTTTGGAGTGCACAATTTGCCAGATTCCTTCAGATGCTGGACAAGCAACTATAGAATTTAACACTTACCCTACTGGATTTTGGACTTACTTTGGTTCCAATGCTTTGTATTCCCCTGTTTGTAACTTTTAGAATGGTAATGTCTATCTTGTGCCATTGCATTTTGGGAGTATTTAACTTTATTTTTATTTGTACAGGGGTTTAGAGCTAAGAGTTTGCCTTACATCTTGGAGGACACTTGGGACTTGAGCTTTTTGGCAATGCTGAAACTGTTAGGACTCTGCCAAGTCATGGAGATGGACTAAATGTCTTTTGTATAAGGGATGTACATGAGTCTTTGGGGGACTAGGGTTGGAATGTTATGATTTGTATATAGATGGCCCCCAAGTCTCATGTAGTCATGGAAGCAGCTGAATCCAACGTTTATGATTGATTCATTGTGTAGCACTGTGATTGGTGGTGTGAGTTTTGCACCCGCCCAAAGGTGGAGTCAACATACAGTGTAAGATTGGAATGGGTGCATGTTTTTCCCTTTTTGTGGGGTTTGCTCTAGCTGCTTGCAGCCGCCATGAACTGCTGCCCCTCAGCCATGCCAGCTGCCTTAGAACCAGCTGAGTATGGACTGAAACCCCCAAAACTGTAAGAAATAAACCTCTCCTTCCTTCACTTTGGATGTCAGGTATTTAGTCTCAACAACAAGTGA
This sequence comes from Cuniculus paca, assembly GCA_004365215.1. Classification (NCBI taxonomy): domain Eukaryota; kingdom Metazoa; phylum Chordata; class Mammalia; order Rodentia; family Cuniculidae; genus Cuniculus; species Cuniculus paca. The sequence goes on from RJWT010018809.1 coordinate 16,832, forward strand.
AAAGTAACCAAGACAACAAAGTGTATGTCCTAGCTCAGTACTGATCAGAGAACCTTGCAAGATCACAAGAAAATACTAGTTAAATCAAATCAATACATATGTTACACATTTTGGGTACTGTCAGATATCACAAGTAGAATTTGCAACAGATACAGTTTTGTGTGTTCTTTACTGGTCTGAGGAATAATGAATGTCCCTGTTAACTCAAAATATTCATTAAATAATTGGTGAAGGTGTCAAGACAATCAGTTGATCTTTAAGCACATGTCTATCTGTTCTTCTAACGTTCTCGAAGAAAAGCCCCAAATTGTTTTTGTTCACTTACTACAGTGCATTTTAAGTCCTCAATAAACACTTAATGAAATAATAAATTTTACTTCAAACTAAGAATGTAGGACAAGTTCCCATTGCTTTAGTGAGCCAAGTCTTAAATTACTTTTTGAAATTCTGTTCTCTGAGTGACTGCAGGATATTCTGGGAATGCAGTATCCTGAGACACATAGGAGTTGTCTAGAGCATCTCATTTTGTTCCTGTCCATCCAAGAATAGGATGAAACATTAGGTTTAGCACAGAGATTAAATTTCTCAGTTATAAAACCTGGGATAGAGATGCACTGAGGTCCTTCAATTCCAATGTCATGTGAGGTATGTGCAGAAGGAACCTCTTCTGACTTGGGCAGCTTTACTGACCCCGAAGGAAAAAAGCTTACTGTGAATTCTAAAATTCTATTGTCTTTTGCTGCTTATCTTTAATTAATAAGGTTGCTTTGCTTAACTTGTAAAAATATTCTGTCTGATCAAACTCATGCCAGTGGATTGATATTGGTGCATAGTATTGGTGAGGTATTTGGAGTATTAGTTGAAATTGATATTAGTATACACTGAATCTGCTTTAAAGGGTCACACATGTTTTAAAAAAGAAAATACTAGACATCTAACCAAAAATTTGGTTTATCCCTTTTATATCTGTACTTCCCAATACTAATTCACTTTATCATGGATTAACCATCATAGTGGTAAAAAAACAAATCCAGTAAGAAATGTCTCTGCTTTGGACATATTTTAAATTTGTAATTTATTTTTTTATAAAAATTTCTAGATAGTTAATATTATTGTTGCCCTGCACTTCATTTAAAGACAAGAATCTAAATCTATATAGTTGAAACAACTTGTTCAGAGTCCAACTTTATCAGACCTGTACCATTTCACATCCATCTGCCTTTGAAACCAAACTTATGCTCTTTAACATATTCTAGAATGAGTATTTTTCTAGGCTAATTTCCTCACAGGAGGAATTTCAACGCACTCATTGTATTGGCTAGACTTCCTCTTCCTGACACAAAATGCCTTAAAGATGCATTGAAGGAGGAAATGGTTTATTCGACCCACAGTTTCAGATGTTTCAGTCCCTGGTCAGTTGGCTCCCAGGCACAAGAGACATGGCTGAAGAAAACTCCTCACTTTGTGGCAGCCAGGTAGCTAGGTATCAGAGTAGAGGAATGGCTCCAGCAAGAGATATACCATCACAAATCATTCCTACGGCCACCTCTTCCAAGTGGGCCCCAACGCCCTATAGCATTATCAGCTAGCAACATCAGCGAGTTGACCCACTTGAGGTATAGCACCTGCATGAGTCAGTCACCTCCCCAGGAGGCTTTTAATCCAGCAAAGTCAACAATTAAAGTTAACTGATACATTCACTATAAAAATAAAAATAAAAATTTAATATGGATATGCTAATTACCTTCTATGGATCACTACCCAAAGTATATATGAACCAAAATGTCACATTATATCCCAAAAATATGTACAGATATTATGTGTTAATAAAAAGCATGTTTTTAATTTAGTGCAATATATCTTAGTTAATTCAGATTGAAAATTCTC
>RJWT010018810.1:0-10839 GCA_004365215.1 Cuniculus paca
GTCTTTTTTCTTTTTAAAATTAAAAAATTGAAAAAAATAGACCTGATAAAAAAATGTGGAGGGCTTGTAATCTGACAACTACAAAATACTGAAAAAAATTAAAGAACTAAATACATGGGAAGATATACCACAATGTTGGGGTTGGAAGATTCAGCATTGTTTATTAGAAATTAATAAAATAATTTTTTCAGGAACTTGCTTTGGAAACTGACCAGTTAATGATGAAATTCATATAGAAACAAAAACTGGTTAAAGTAACTTTGAAAAAGAACAATGTTGGAAGAAATAATGCTTGCTAATTTCAAGACTTACTAAGCAGCCCCATTAATCAGATAGTATAGAATTGCTTTAAAAATAAATAAATTGTTCAATGGAAAGTCTTGAGGAGAGGGAGATACATACACATAGATACAAATGATTGTGATAATGGTTAACATGGGAATGAATACTGGCAGTACTAGGGATTAAACAAGGCGTTTCAACTACTAGGATGTTGTACCACTGAGTTACATCCTTATACCTCTCCCAAAAATTCTTGAAGAATAGTCTGTCCAACAAATGGTGCTGGAAAACTTGAATACCTCTATGCACCATAACAACAACAACTTTGATCCATATCTTGCACCTTAAACAAAGATCAATTTAAAATGGATCATAAACCTAAATGTGTAACCTTAAAGTATAAAACTTCTAGAAGAAAACATAGGAGAATACCTTTTAGAACTTGAGTTAGGCAAATATTTCTTGAATAGAAGACAAACTCACAATCCATAAAAGAAAAAATTAATAAATTGGATTTCTTCTAAAATAAAAACTTTTGTTCTGCTGAAGACACTGTTAAGAAATAAAAACACATGCAGGCACAGTAATCCCAGGTATTCATAAAGCTGAGGCAGAAAGATTGTAATTTCCAGCCCAGCCTGGGATACATAGTGAGACTTTGTCAAAAGGAAAGAAGGAAGAAAAGAGAGAGAAAGAAAGAAACAAGCAAGGAAAGGAAGTAGGAAGGGAGGGAGGGAGGAAGGACAAGTCACACACAGGGTGCACTGGCATTTGCAATGCATTTAACTGATAAAAGACATACCCAGAATATATAGAGTTTGAAAAACCCAGCAGTGAGAAAACAAGTCAAATTTTTAAAATCAGTGAAAATATTTGAATAGACATTACACCAAAGAAAATATCTGGATGCCAAGCAAGTACACAAGAAGATGCCTAACACCACTGGCCATCATGGAAAAGCAAATGAAAACCACAAAAAACACTACTATTCACCTATTAGAATAGCTGAAACTAAAGACTTACCACACCAAGATTTGGCAAGGATGTGAAAAAACTGGAACTTGCATACAATGCTAAGAGAATTATTTGTTAAATGGTATCATCATTTTTGGAAGATAATTTGTTTCTTTAAAAACTTAATCAATCTTTTGTTTTTCTACTATAGATTGTTTTACCTGTTCTAGAACTTCATCTACATGCAAACGTATCATTTTGTGTAAACTTTCAAGTCAACATCATATTTTTAAATTGATCTTCATTGTTGTATCAGTAATTCTATCCTTTTTATTGTTGAGCAATATTCAACTGTACGTATAAAATACAATTTTTATCCAATTTCTTATGAATAAACATCTAGGCTGTTTGGGGCAGGGCTAGGATAAATAAAGTTGTGGATACTCTTGAACAAATCTTCCTGTGAGCCACATTTTCATTTCTTTTGGTTAAAGCTTCTAGGTTAAATGGCTGGATCATGTAGTAGATGTATAATTTATTCTCATAAAATAATGCCAGAACTCTCCCAACCTAGTTATACTACTTTTCATTCTTATGAACGAAATATGAAATTTCCAGTTTGGGGTGAAGTAGAGCTGAGAATTGACTGAGCACAAACATAAGCAACTTTCTTAGATGCTGGAAATATTCTATATCTTTATATGGGTTTGAATTAGACAAATGCATGTACTTGTCAAAACTCAATAAAGGCACATTAAAATTTGAGCACTTGGGTGTATGCAAACTTTGTGTCACAAGAAAAACTAAACTAACATTGAACGTGTTCGCTTTGGCAACACATAAACAAACACTGAATGTTAGCTAATTGTATGCTTTTTGAAATATCTATGAAAAATTGTACTGATATTCATACAAGATGTTATTGAAAGTTACAATGAACATTTAAAATTTATTTCAGTAAAGGATACATTGCCATTAATTCCCCTCAAAATACTCCTCCTCACTTTGAACACACTTATTCCATCGTTCTTGCACTTTCTGAAGCAGTTCTGGAAGACCTCTTTCTAGTTGTGCTGTTGTGGCTATCTCAAGTCCTGAACTGTTTCAAACCATTTACCCTTCATGGTCACTTTGACTTTGGGGAGGTGCCAGATCCAGTGAATAACATGAATGATTACATATTACATACCATAATATTTTTAAGAGGCTACCTTTCCATTGAATGGCACTCAGCAGCAGCATGCATTGTGTTTTTTTAAAATTACACCTTATAAACACACTCATGAAAAGGGACTTCCCAAAATGTTTCAGAAGGAAGAAAATCTGACGGGCTAAGCATGTTTGAAGCAAGGGAGAGTATTTTGAATGTGCCTTTTACTGTAATACTTTCTTTTTAATTTAAGCATTCACCATACATTTTGATCACATCTTGTAATTTACTTTGTAATATTACAAAAAGTTGTAACAAAGATATATTGATGGGTGGACAAAAGGATGGTTGATATCTGATAATACAAGTACATAAAATGCTAATGATAAAATTTTGGGATGGGCACACTTGTTGTCACAGTAAAAAAATAATTTCAACTTCATCATGTGTTTAATTTCCTTTAAACAAACAAACAAAAGACTTTTAGAAAGTTAAATATACACCTAACATATAAGCATGTCATTTCACTTCTAGGTATCTACCCAAGAGAAGTGAAAGCATATGTCTGTGCAAAAATTTGTTCATGAATGTTAATAGTAATTTTATTTTTCATGTCAAAAAGCTGGGAAAAAATCAAATGTTCATCAACAGATTAATGAATAAGCAAAATGTGATATATTCATACAATGGATTCATACTACTCAGTAATAAAAAAGAATGAATTGTCAATGCATAAATAAATCTCAAAGTAATTATGCTGTATAAAAGAAAGCAGATAAACAATTCATACTCTACAGTTTCACTTATAGAAAATCCTAGAAAATGGAAACTAATCTATGATGACAAGAAGCATAACACTTAATTGCCGGGAGTAGTGTGTGGGGAGGAGACCAGAGAAAGGATTAGAAGTGAGACACAGGAAACAATTACACACACCTGTCAAAATTCGTCACCTTTTATGCTGTAAATAAATGCAATCTTGTTTATGTCAATTATAATTCAATAAAGTTGTTTTTTAAATCTTATGATACTGAAATTTTTAAACCAGACATGGTGGCACACACTATAACCCCAGCATGCAGGAGGCTGAGGGAAAAGAATTGACAATGCAGCCACCCTGGGCAACTTAACAACTTAGTGATACCCTGTCTCAAAATTTTAAAAATATTTTTATTTTTGAATTTTTTTGAATTTTATTAATACAGGTTTGCAATATATTCATTGTAGGGAACTGTTACAAGTAAATTACCCATTTCAATTTTTCCCCTTCCCTCCACCTCTTCCTTTTATTTTTCCAGCATCAGATTCATTTATTTATCTTACAGGCCTTATAAAGTTAATTCTCATATACACAGATTGAACACCAGAGTAGTAGGTCAAAGAAGAGAACATGTAAAACATGTAAGACAATTGTACTAAGTCAAACTACACTTTCAGATACATTGTCCATGCTGCAGTACAATAACTTTTCTCTTTTTTTCCTATTCATCTTTTGATGAGCTTATATGCTGTTTCCATGATATACCTATCATGAATTGTGCTGCTATAAACATAGGTATGCATACATCACTGTGGTATGATGTCTTTAACTCTTTGGGGAAGATACCTAGAAGGGCAATAGCTGGGTCAAATGGAGATCCTATTTTTAAGTTTTTGAGGACTTGCCATACTAATTTCCATAGTGGTTGTTATCAGTTTACAATTCTGTCAACAATAGAGAAGGGGGGATCTTTTCTCCTCATAGCCTCACAAGCATTTGTTATAGGTTGATTTCTTGATGGTAGCCATTCTTTCTGGAGTGAAATGGAATCTCAGTGTTATTTTAACTTGCATTTCTCAAATAACCAGCAATGTTTATCATTTTTTCATGTATTTATTGGCCATTTGTGTTTCATCTGAGAAGTGTCTATTTATTTCAGATGCCCATTTTTTAATTGAGTCTTCAAATGTGGAGGGATCTCAGAGTTTGTAATAGTTGATAATAGCTAAATCTTGGAAACAAACCAAATGCCCACCAACCAATGAATGAAAAAAGAAGATGGAGGTTTTTTATACAATGAAGTACTACTCTGCCATAAAGAAGTATAAACTTGAGACATTTCTAGCTAAGTGGATGCACTTTGAGACCATACTCTTAAGTGAAATAAATCAGACACATGTGTAAATATTGCATGGTTTCCCTGGTGTAAGAAACCAAAAGTGTAAATACAGACCAAAATTTATAGTGGATACTGGGAAATGGGAAGAAAAAGTGTTCAAATGAGAAGGGGAACAAGGTGTGGGGGGAGGAAAGAAGGGACAAGGAAAAAAAAGAATAGAAGGAAAAAATGGAAACAAAGCTTTTGTAAATAAAGAGAGGAAGAGAGGCTTAAGAGAGGGAAGGGGAATGGAAAAAGAGAAGCTGCAAAATATACCACATACAGGTACAAATTCCCTATGATGAATACTATCACTATGCAATCTAAAATGTACCAATAAACTATAAATAAAAATAAATAAATTTGGGTGACTTAATTTTTTTAGTTCTTTTTATATTCCAAATACTAGTCCTTTGTCTGAGAAGTAGCTGGCAAAAATTTTTTCCCATTCTGAAGGTTATCACTTCACTCATTTGGTGGTTTTTTTTGCTATGCATAAGTTTTTCAATGTGATGTGACCCCTATTTGTTAATTGTTAATATTATTTCTTGTGCAACTGGAGTTTGTTCAGAAAGTCTTTGCCTATACCTATGTCAAGAGTTTTATCTATTTCATCTTCCAGCATATTAAGTGTTTCTATTCTAATGTTTAGCTCTTCGATTCATTTTTATTTTAGTTTAGTGCATGGTGAGAGATAAGGGTCTAGGTTCAACCTTCAGCATGTGTATAGCCAGTTTTTCCAGCACCATTTGTTAGAGGAGCTATCTTTCCTCAAGCAAAGAGACCTGACCCCTTTGACAAAGATAAGGTAGCTGAATGTACCTGGGATTGTTTCTGTACCTGCTATTCTGTTCCATTAATCCACAAGGTTATTATTCTGCCAGTATTATGCTGTTTTTATCAGTGTAGCTTTGTAGTATAACTTAAAGTACAGGATTACAATACCCTTATTCCCCAGAATTGTTTTTGCTATTCTGGGTCTCTTCTGGCTTCATATCAATTTTAGGATTGCTATCTCCAGTTGTGTAAGGAATTTTATTGGTATTTTGATTAGAATTGCATTAAATCTATGTAACAGTTTTGGATATATGGCTATTTTGACTATTGGTTCTGCCTATCCAGGAACAGGGAATATATTTCCATTTTCTGATATTCTCTTCCATCGCCTTTTTTAGACTACTATAGTTTTCATTGTAAAGGTCTGTCACTTGCTCAGTTAGGTTAATTCCTAAATATTTCATTTTTCTTGATGCTGTCATGAAGGGTATTGTTTCCCTAACTTCCTTCTCAGTTAGCTTGATGTTGGTGTACAACAACACTATTGATTTTTGAGTGTTGACTTTGTATCCTGCTATACTACTGAATTTGGATATTAGTTCTAGGAGTCTTTTGGTGGAATTTTTGGGTCTTATATGTATAGGATCATGTCATGAGCGAATAATGATAATTTAACTTCTTCTTTCTCTATTCATATTCCTTTTATTTCTTTCTCTTACCTTATTGCTTTAGATAATGTTTCAAGGACTATATTGAATAGAAGTGGTGGTAGCAGACATCTTTATCGTGTTCCTGAATTTTACAGGGAAAACTTTCAGATTCTCTTCATTAGTATGATATTGGCCATTGGTTTGTCATAGATGGCTTTTATCAGATTGAGGTAAAGACCTTCTATTCCTACTTTTCTCAGGGTTTTTAATCATGAATGGAGGTTGTATTTTGTCAAATGCTTTTTCTGTATCTATTGAGATGATCTTGTGATTTTTGTTTTTGCTGCTGTCTATATGATGTATTACTTTTTTTGTTTTGCATATGTTGAACCATCCCTGCATCACTAGAATGAATCCTACTTGTCGTGATTTATGATCTTCTTGATGATTTGCTGCATTGTATTTGCCAGTATCTTATTGAGAATTTTTTAAAAGGGCGGGAGATTTGGCTCAGTGTGAAGGCTTTTGATTCAATTCCCAGTACCATGAAAAAATTGTTAACCCATTAACATACTTTAGGATATCTCATTCAAGTAAGCAAACTTTATACAATGAGTAGGAAAATTATGTAATATGAAAAATATATTAATTGATGTTATCAATTATTTTAATTTAAATTGAAATGTTTCATTTAACATTTTTTGTTCAGATATTTTAATTCTAAAAGAAAAAATGTTGCATAAAATAATTATTTTTAAATGGTGCTAATGAGCCAGGAGTGGTAAGGCATCTTGTAATCCCAGCACTCAAGAAAGAGGCTGAAGCAGAAGGATCATGGCAAGGAGGCCAGCCTGTGCTACATAGTGAGTTCATAGCTAGCTAGCCTGAACTACATAGTGAGACCTTGTCTCAAAAAAAAAAAAAGCAAAAAATGATACTAATGGTGAAACACTGAATGGTTTCCCATTAAAGTCAAGAATGCAGATGGATGTCATGGCATATGCCTATAATCCCAGCATTCAAGAGGCTGAGGCGAGAGGATCTCAGTGAATTCAAGGCCAGCCTGCACTACACAGTGAGACTCAGTCAAAAAAAAATCCCCCCAAAAAAGAACACTCACTACTTACTTTACAGATTTTCCATTTTTTAAATTAATCTTACATATCTAGCTAGTTAAGTTAAATAAATTAACCAAATAGGATATTTAGATATTTAACACTGGAGATATAAATGTCATCAAACTTTTTTTTACTATTTGTCATTAAACTGTTTTTCTACCAAACTAGACAAACACAAATCAAATGAAAGACTAATAGAAGATACTCCAATGAGTAAGTAGTTTGTCGGAAAACATTCGCTAAACTAATGATTTTCACAAACATTAGTAATGACATATAAAAACCTAGGAATACATTTAAAATAAGTGTGCATTCTAATATGAACAAAATTATGTCTTTACTGAGGAGCATATATGAGACTTGGAAAACTTGAAAAATATTTCATGTTTCTGGCTGTCAATTCTCTAGCAATTAACACAAAACAACAGAACAACAGCTAAAATGTCAACAGGACTTTGCTTCATTTTGACTTAATTTAAAACTTCATCTGTGAGAATAAACATGTAAAACTGAGAAAGAGCAATGGAAGTAAAGCTGTCCAACAAATCAATGAAAGATAGTAAGAAGTCACGATAATGTAAACAGACTAAAATTTGGACAATCATAAACAGATCATCATTGCATTCCAGCATTTCATATTCCACCCATCCATCTATGATTATCCAAATATGATAACAGTAGCATTTCAAAACAACTGGTTTGTTTTTTTTTTTGGACCAGGGATTGAACTCACAACCTTGTACTTTGCCAGGCAGGTGCTTGTGCCACCAAGCTAAATCCCCAGCACCTGAAGTGGTATTTTTTTGTTAAAAGAATACAACCAAACAAAATAAAACAGAGTAGAGTCAATCACAACAAAACAATGAACATGGTACATGACTTCTAAACAGGGTAGAAAGCAATCAATAATGGCTACTGTAATGCCTCCCGTTATCTGCAATATACCTGCCCATACCATCAGGGATAAATAAAATCAAACAAAATAGAACAAAATAAAACAGTAAAAACAGAACAAAAACAAAACAAACAAAGCAGAGCAATGTAAGCAATACAGAACTTCAAGATACTTGTAAAACAGCAGTGGCTACCATAATGTTTGTTATCTTCAGAATAGTTGCCTACACCTTCAGACATACTACAATAAAACAACACAGAATAGAGTAAAATCAATCAAAACAAAACAATGAAAACAATACAGGGTTTCCAAACAGGATAATTGGACATCCTCGATGGCTGCAACTATATATTTTGTTGTCTTTAAAATAGCTGTCCATGCCATCAACTATAATAAAATCTAACAAATCAGAAAAATGAAACTAATCAGAACAATGAAGACTATATGAATTTCAAATCATGATAATAGATTAATATTAGTCACTTCCTTCCCTCTTTAGATAATTCCTCCCCTTTGACTTTCCCAATATGTATTGTGCATTTTGGATCCCACTAACTCCTTTAGTTTGTTATGCTATGGAGACAACACAAAATTCAGCCACGTGACTCTGAACCATTTCATCCCTGAGCATAATCTCAAGTTGCCTCTATATACCTACAGGAGCCGTGAGGTTATCTTCCTTTATAGCTGAGTAGATTTCCATCACATAAAATACCATGTCTTTCTTATTCATTCTGCAGTTGATGGGTAAGCTACCCCCTTTTTTTTTTTCTGGCTCATTGTCACATAGGGCATTGTTCTCTCTCTTTTGACTTTCAGTTTATTAATTTTCTTTCTAGTTAAATGTGTTTCTTGCATAGAGCATATCAATGGATCCTGTCTCCTGATCCATTCTGCTTGTACTTCTTTCTATTGGTGCATTGAGGCCATCTATATTAATAGTTAGGACCTCTTGCACCACGTTGTCTCTGCCATGCTATTTTCCTGCCATTGGCTCCCTAGTTTTCCTCTCCATTCAATCAACTGGCCCCATTTGATGGTCCCCCTCTGACATTGTTCCTGAGACCATGGTCCTTTTGCTCTCTCTCTAGAATGTCCTTTAGTATTCTTTGTAGGGTTGGTTTGGTGGTCATGAATTCCTTCAGTTGTTCTTTGTCATGGAAGTACCTTGTTTCTCCATTAATTTTGAAAGAAAGTTTTGCAGGGTGCATCAGTCTGGGTTGGAAGTTGCTTTCTTTCAGGACTCGCAATACTTCACTCCAGCTTCTTCTTGAGTTGATGATTTGAGTTAAGAAGTCAGTCGTGATTCTGATGGGTTTTCCATTATAGGTGATCTGTTTCTTTTCTCTAGCAGCTTTTAATATTCTGTTCTTGAGTTGAATTTCTGGGATCTTGATTATTATATGTCTGGGTGTAGATTTGTTTTTGTTATGGCTAGCTGGAGTTCTATATGCCTCACTTATTTGGATGTCACTTCCTTTTTCCATGCTTGGGAAGTTCTCAGAAATTATTTCTGTAAATAAGGTCCTGATGTCATTTGTCTTGACCCCTGCTTTTTCGCTTACATTTTTAATTCTTACGTTATGTTTCTTTGAATTGTCTTGCAGCAGTTGAATTGTTACTTCCTGAGTTCTTGTTATTTTTAAGAGACCTTTCCTTTCAAGAAGACTAGCTGCAAACCTGTCTTCAAGGTTTGAAAGTCTATCTTCAGTTTCTTTCAAGTGGTTTTGCCAGCTTTCAATGGAGTTTTTAATTTCCTGGATAGCTCTTTGAATCTGTTTCATGCATTCTAAATCTCTCTTATATTGTTCATTCATGGTTTCCCTCATTTTCCTATGCTTCTCTATTTTTTTATCTGTGTCTTCTTTAGAGATGCTTAGTAATTCTTTTATTATGTTTTTCATTTCTTCTTTTACCTGGGATAGAATTTCTGTTCTAATTTCTCTTATGTCTTCATGAAGTTGTTTTTTTACTTCAGTTGACATCACTTCAGACATTTCAGGTATGTGACTTCCATGTTTACCTCTCCTGGACTTGCGCTGCTTGGGTTGGATGCCAGAGATTGCCTTTTCCTTCTTTGTCTTGACATATTCCTGATTTCTTCCATATGTGTGGGTAGTGTGGTACCAGGCACTTCCGGCATTAGCTACAATTTCTCTGAAGTGAGACTCTTTCATTATTCTGGTCAGTGCTGGCTGTGGGTATCTAATCGTGGGTGCCCATGTTTCTGCACTGAACTGGGTACCAGCCTACAAGGACCATTGGAATTTGCATGGGAGCAGAACTGGCCAGGGTCTGTGGATCTAAGCTGGTTAGGGGTCTATGCAATGCTGTCTGGAACATGCAGGGGAGCAGAACTCGGTCCAAGCAACTTCCTCGGGTCTGCCCACAACCTGGAGCTTCCAGAAGAAGCCAGCAGCGGTCCTGGTCCTGGGCTTATCTTGCTGGACTCCAAAATGGCTCCTGGCCAATCGCTCGCTCCCTTGGGGGGACTGAGTCCCCTGCACTCACCACCAGCCAGCTCAGGCCTCCACATCCACCACTGTCCTCCACCGCCATGCCTCTGTACAGAGAACTCCGGAGGGGGTGTTGACCACGACCGTGATCATGACTGTATGCCCCCAGGCCCAACAGCCCTTCTAGCAGGATGAGTCTGGCTCCAGGCTAAGGTGCCACCAGCCACCACCTTCTTCTTCATTTAAATTCTTCTTTTTATTCTCTCTGTGGGCTTCAATCCATATTTTAGATTCTTCCTTGGTTCAGAGGACCCATTTCCTTCCTTCTTGTCCTCTCCATGATGTTATATTCCAGCATCTGAACTGTTTCTCTCAGAGAGACTGTTTACTCTGCTGCTTACTGTTCCACCATCTTTCCG
>RJWT010018811.1:0-18703 GCA_004365215.1 Cuniculus paca
AATAAATTATATTGTTTGATATATTCTAAATATAATGCTTAAAAATTTTAGATGCCATTTCATGATGATAGGATTTACAGTCTGTAGAAAAATACATCTTTTCCATACAGCACAAAACAAATTTTTAATCATTATAATATATTCCATGTTGATATAAAAATCATTTATTATTCAGCAATATAACAAAGAAAATAACTTCCATTAATCACAGTGGATTGCTCCAAAGTGGGCTTGCCTTTAAGTGTGTTTAAGATTGCCTGAAATGCTAACATTGACATGAATTAGATTCTAAAATTATGTAATTTATTAACTGTAAGATTTCTAACTCAGTTGCTTTATTAACCAGATAATTTAAATATTTTATTTAAAAAAAACCCAAAATTTGCAATGAAGGAAAAGAACAAAAAAGGATTTTTAAAAAAGCCTTCAAAAGCCTAATAAACATATATATACATGGATATAATTTGTTTCTATTATGATGAACCAAATGTCTTACCTACTATCAAATTTGTAATTCCACACAAACAATCCTAGGAAATATTTGTCATATTATACTTGAATTTACAAATATCAAGGAGAGTAAACTATGTCTAGCATACTGAAAATACTTAGGCAAAAAGTGAAATGTAAAAATAACATTTAAAAAAATTTTGCTCAGCACATACACATACTGTTTAAAGAACTTTAAATATAGTAATTTGCCTGAAAAACCTCCATGATAGATTCTGTATCATCCCCATGCATTGACACAGGAGAAGAAGTCAGTGTGCTCAATGACACACTTACTACAGCAGGTGATTCCAGGTTTTAGAAGCTGAGTAACCTGGCTTCCAGTCCTCAGGCTAAACCAAAACACAACAATCAAGATAAACTTGGAATTTAAAGTAGCTTCTTTTTAACTACATATTTCTATTTACCAGAAAGCCCTGTCCCAAATATATTGTTATGGTGAGCCAAATAAACATATTTATTTAACTTAATTTTATATACTGTTTAATACTTAAAACTGTATTACAAAATTATATTACAAAGCTACTTTGTAAAAATAATGGTTTGTTTGTTCATGTATCCTTAGATGCCATGTACCCCACACACTTGCATGGGTCAGCCTCCTCAACCCATACAACTTATGCAACCCGGCAGGACCCATGTTAGGAAGACTCCAGTGGTCAGTTCAATGTTCTGTTTTTGTACTCATCAAATTCTTCATTATTTTTTGACCGAAAGTCCTGTGTTTTTACTTTGGGCCAGGTTTCAGACATTAAATTACTCATTCTGAGCCTGTATTTAATATTCTATCAGAAAAAAGTCATGCAAATCTGACCAATTTTCCCTTTATTCATACCAAATCAATCATGCTATCATAATTAATAAACAACTGAATAAAATTTTAGTCATTGCAGGTATTGATTTTTAATATTCCAGAGAGGACAACTTAAAATGTGAAGGCAGTTCTCACTCTAAAAAAGGAAAGTGAAATTATTCTCCTTAGTTTAAATAGCAAAGTTAAGAGAAATGACAAAAACTGATGATGCTAAGAATATGAATAATGTCCTCTATATGTTTCATCACAAGCAAAAGGTAAAGGGTCTCTAATGGCCACTGGGAGGTGTCAGCTGAAACTTGGAAAGAGAAAATAAAGTTAGCCTCAAAGATGATAGTAGCAGGATTAACACCTAAAGATGCCAAATGTAGATATATAAAATTACGTTAAGGATAAGAAGTGATGTCGTGGTTCACTGCCTTCATAATATCTATAGCTAAAGAAAAGAACGCATGTGTTGGAATGGACAGTCTCCTGCCACAGACACACAGAAAAAGGAGGAAGCACCAAGGCCAACAATGTCCATGAATAACAAATCAGAATATGAGCCTGGGAAAGGGGCCCTTGGTGTTAAGATTTTGAGGATTTCAGTCTGGACAATTGCACAGCGCTGTCATTCACTAACATGGATTACAGAAATATTTTACTATGATAGTAGCTGTAAGATGAATTTTCAGAGTTTTATTTCAAAGAGCATTATTTAATTTTGATTTAATTTTCCATGAGGTAAGAGAAGGTAAGGGGACAGAAAGAAAAAGGAAGAATGGAAAGAAGAGGTTACATGAATATAGGCTATTTGTAGTTATTGAGACATTGACTTATCAAAGACAGTCTATTGTGTCTTCTGACTATGTTTTATTTGCTCATGTGAATTTAGAAGAGGATGGAAGTGTGTTCTGAAAGTATGATAAGATATTCTGATTCATCCAATACATGTATTTACATGCAGAGTATAGAAAGGTTCCTATAATTGGTGGCAACTTAAGCCCATGCATTTTAGAGCTCATTAGTCACCCCCTTAAACCCTAATAACATTTAGCGGCTGCACCAATTGCAGTCTTGACTCAGAGTCACTCACATTGGCTCTTATCTATCCTCTGCTATTCTTGGTTGCTGCTCCACCTTTAAGTCTCAATTTAAAAGTTCCCTTCTCAGAGCAGGAATTTAGTCTTTCCCTTATCTAACATAAGTACCTGTCTTGGTTACTTTTCTCTCATTGCTGGGACAAAATACCTGATACCCAAAATGAATGAAGGAAAGGTTTATTTAGCTTACAGTTTGTGGGAGTTTCAATCCCTACTCAGCTGGTTCCAAGGCAGGGTGACATGGCAGAGGGGCAGACATTCGTGGCAGCAGCAGGTACCAAAAACAACAAGAGCAAAAAAGGAAGAGCACGCCTCCTTCCCTCCCTTATATTGTATGCTGGCTACCCCCCCAGTACCATTTATCTCATTTCATCTCTGACAGTTTATTCTACAAGAATTTTTAGAATATGCTATTATTTTTATGTAGTAATTTATTTCTACTTGTTTTTGTTTGTGTTTGGTCTCCATTCCCAAGCAGAGCTCTATCTACTTAAAGGAGAGAGGCAATGTCATTTCAGTTCATTGTTACATTACAAGTACTTAATATATAGTCTGTCATGTATTAGGTATTATATACTTAAAAAAATAAATCATTTATTATTATGCTTCTTGTGTAACATCTATTTTTTTCTGAAATATTTATTAACATTAAAAATGGCCATGCGTAACTGTCATCACTCATAAGGAAAAGACACTTGTCATTTGTGAAAGCAGGGCTCCAATTTTTCCATAAACAAAGGCAAATTGAAACTTTAGGTCATAAGATCTTATTGAAGTAACAAAGTTGAGCAAAGAAAAATGTAATCGAGGAAAGCATTGGTGCAGGAGACACCAAAATTGCATTCTGAACAGTAAACGGCTCTTAGTTAAACAACCACCCTGAGTTACCTACAAATATTCAGTTATCAGCCTAATATTTGGCTTTAGAAAGACCAGTGATATAATATGCAACAGTAAGAGTATCTTCTGAATAAACTTTTTCAAAGGCAAAATACCATAAGTCTGCTAAAAGGTACTTTAGGGAATACATATGACAAATATACAAGGAAGCATAGTACTTCAGAGTTATCAACAAAGTCTGAAATGTTGACTACAATTGGAGAGAGAGCAGGTGGAATAATCACAAGCACTAGAAAGGAATATAATGCATTTCTCATATTTTCCTTCTTTAAAATTGTACCTAATCAACTTTGGAAAAACCTTAAGATTTGAAGAGGGTGGTTGGTTAAGAAATCTTATTACTCTCTTTATTTTTATGAACCTCTAAAATGCTTAACCAAAAAAAAAAAACAGACCTGGAGAGATATCCAAAATGAATATATATACATAATCTCAAGAAGGATGTAAATCAACAAAAATTATTCTTCACTGAATAATGTAGCGTACAAAGCACATTTACAAAACCCTTTGAAAAATTATGAAAGAACAAATAATACATGCAACTAAAAATCATTTAAGACAGATGCAATATTTGAAGATAAAAGTAAAGAAAAATCTTTGCCACAGATAGTAAGGAAAACTATTAAATCTATAATAGAATAATAATCTGCTGTTCTTAGTATAATGTATATAGATCCTTGGAGAAGCAACTTAAAAAAGATCCCTAAATAAGTTTCACACTTGTATGATTTTCATAAGTGTTGATAAACATTCTCTAAGCCCACAAAGTTATAGGGAGGATATTCTGGACAGGGAAAATCCTACATGCAAAGATGAAGTGGCCTAGAGCACTGAATTTGTTGCATGAACACAGTTAGCATGTGTAGATAGGGAAGTATCAGGTTGAAAATAATGGCAGACATTGCATCCAGCTGGACCCAGTAAGACAAAATCATGAAAATATTGTCACTATCTTCTGCTTTGCGTGCATTCCAGCAGAAAAAGGGAGACACTGCTCGCTGGTAACCAGTTCAGAGGGAAGGAAGATGCAGGCCCCTCTCTGCATGCATACCAGCAGCCCTCCGGATGCTTCTGCCTCAGGCAATCAGCAAGAGCTAGGAAAAAGAGAAGTGCGCCCTGCACCAGAGCACCCAATGGCCACCATCAGATAATGATAGCCAGCACTGGCCAGGAAAACCAAACAGCCATGCTCCAAAGAAATTGTAGCCAACATGGGAGGTGTCTGTAACCCCACTATGCGCTTGTTTGGAAGAACCCAGGAAAATGTCAAGACAAAGAAACAAAAGGCAGTTCCTGGAGTCCAACTCAAGCAGAGCAAATCCAGGTGATGAAAACATGGAAGAGATCAGGAGTCGCACACCTGAAGTTTCTGCATCGATGGCAACTGAAGTAAAGAGAAAACTCCATGAGGCTATAAAAGAAATTAGAACAGAAATGCTATCTCAGATACAAGAAGAAATGAAAAATATAATAAAAGAGTTGCTAAGCTTTTCTAAAGAAGACGTGGATAAAAAATAGAGGACCAAAGGAAAATGAGGGAAACCATGAATGAACAATATAAGAAAGATTTCAAATGCATGAAACAGATTCAAAGAGATATCCAGGAAAATAAAATCTCCATTGAAAAGTGGCAAAATCCCTTGAAAGAAACTGAAGACAGACTTTCATACCTTGAAGACAGGTGTGCAACTTGTGATTGGGAAAGACTTCTTAAAAATAGTGAGGAACTAGTAAATAACAATTCAACAACTTCAAGATGGTGCAAAGCAAAATAATTTAAGAATGACAGGTATCAATAAAGAAGCAGGGGTCAACACAAAAGACATAAAAATTCTATTTACAGAAGTGTTTTGGTTACTTTTTCTTCATTGCTGAGACAAACACCTGACACCAAAGTGAAGCAAGGAAAGGTTTATTTAGCTTACAGTTTCTGGAGATTTCAGTAATAAGCTGGCTCCAAGGCAGGATGGCATGCACTGGGGCAGCACTTCAAGGCAGCAGCCAGAGCAAAAAAATCAAATGCAAGCCTCTTCTCCTCCCTTATATGGTACACAGGCCACCCGCCCCCCACCTTCAGGGTGGGTGTAACACTCACAAAATGTCCTTGCCCTCCTTTGCACAGCATGAGGATATTTACAAAGTAAGAACCCTGGCTGGCTCCCTGCTGAGTCTCTTAGTTAAACTTGGGAACTGCTCAAGTTGACACAATGTATTAACCATAAGAAGAAGTAATAGCAGAAAGCTTCCCAAACATGGGAGGAAGATAAGCTATTCAGATAAGTGAGGCATATAGAACTCCACTAGCCATAAACAAAGTAAATCTACACCCAGACATACAATAGTCAAGATCCTAGAAATTCAACACAAGAACAAAATATTAAAAGCTGTTCAAGAAAAGAAACAGATCACCTATAAAGAAAAACCCCTCACAATCACAACAGACTTCTCAACACAAACCATCAAGTCAAGAAGAGCTTGGAGTGAAATATTTCAAGTCCTGAAAGAAAAGAACTTCCAACCCATATTGATGTACCCTGCAAAACTATCTTTCAAAATTAATGGAGAAACAAGAGACTTCCATGACAAGGAACAACTGAAGGAATTCATGACTGCAAAACCAACCCTACATAGAAATCTGAAGGACATTTTAGAAAGAGATAAAAAAGACCATGGTTCCAGGAACAGCAGCAGAGGGGGATCACCAAGTGGGACAGACAATAGAATGGAGTGGAAAAGTACACAGCCAATGGCAGGAAAATAGCATGGCACAGATGAACCAGTGCATGTTGGCCATAACCATTAATGTAGATGGTTTCAATTCACCAATAAAAAGAAACACAGGTAGAGTGAATAAGGAGACAAGATCCATCAATATGCTTTATCCAACAAACACATTTGACTCAAAAGGGAATTGATAGATTGAAAGTCAATGCTTTATGTGACAGGGAACCAGAAAAAAACAGTAGGGGTAGCTTGCCCATCAGCTGCAGAATGGAAAGGAAAGATATGGCATTTTTATACAATGGAAAACTTCTCAGCTATAAAGAAAAAATAACCTTGAGACCTTTGTAGGTAAATGGCTACAACTTCAGAGCATTCCCATGAGTGAAAGGGTTCAGAGTCACATGGGTGAACATCATATTGTCTCCCTAGTATAAGAAACTGGGGAAATTAGTGGGATCCAAAATACAAAATAGAGGTTGTGAAGGTGAAAGAGCAGGAGATGTCTACAGGGGGAAGGCAATGGCCATTGTTAATCTATAATTCTGTTTTGAAGCCCTGTATTGTTCTCATGGTTCTGTTTAACTTGGTTTTAATGTTTAGTTATGTTTGATTTTATTATATTTGATGGCATGGACAGCTATTGAAAAAATAACAAAATGGATTATAGCAGTCATTATTGATATCCTATTATCTTGTTCCAAAACCTTTATTGCTTTACTTTTCTTTTGATGGATTTTATTCTATTTTGCTTTTTTTGATTTTGGTATGTGTGATGGTATAAGCAGCAACTTTGAAGATGCATCATGGTAGCCACTATGGTATTTCAACTGCCTTATTTTGAAGTTCTGTATTGCTTTCATTGTTTTGTTTTGATTGGTTTTATTCTGTTCTGTTGTGTTTGATTTTATTATGCCTGATGGTATGGGAAGTTATTTTGAAGATAGCAAGGAGCACGATGGTAACCACTGTTGGGTTATTTTTATTTTGTTTTGAAGTCTTGTATCACATTCTTTGTTTTGTTTTGATTGAATATTCTGTTTTATTTTGTATTTGCTTTACTCTCTTCAAAAGGATAAAAAATACTGTCACTATCTTTGGCAGCAAGGAATTCCCTGTTGGGCTTTGAATTGCTGAAAAGCTGACTATGGATTTGTTGTTAGGAATGCTATGCTAAATTTGTAACAGTGGGCAAGCTATTGAGGACAGTCTCCAGTATAGAAAATGTGCGACTGTTAAAAAAAGAGGAGGGGGGCAGAGACAGAGACTTGGAAGAGGAAAGAATTAAACGAAGATCTGTTTTGTCTTTTATTATGATATTCTTGAAATGATATTTTGTTTGATTATTAGAGGATCTTTAGAGCTGAAAAAATGGACAATTTTAGTAGAACTGCACAGATGCAAAACAAGTGAAAGAGGGTTGACAGGTAAATGAATGGTAAGGACGTGAAGAAAGCAAATGAAAAATGCTTTTTAAAAGTCTGTCAATTTAACATTTTCTTTGCATTTCTCTGTATCTGTTACACAAGGTGTATGTGTGTATGTCGGGGAGAAAGGACAAGTGAAAAAAGAATAGAAAGAAAAAAGTGGAAACAAAGTTTAGCTCTCCCTGTTCTTTATTTCTAGGATGCCATAAATTGAGCAACCTTCTTCTTTCACACCCTCCTACCATGATGTTTCTGCCTTGGAGAGAGCTGACCATGGACTGAAAACTCTGAAACTGTAAGCCAAAACACAAAACAAATTTCTCTTGCTTTAAATTGTATCAGGTGTTTGTCTGTCTATCTGTTTATTTGTTTTGATACAGGGTCTCACTGTATAGTTCAAATTCAGATTGGCCTCAAACTCACTATGGAGCCTAGGTTGGCCTCAAACTCAGAGCTATCCTGCTGCCTCAGCCTCCTGCTGGGATTACACATATGTACCGCCATGCTGATTCTGGTATCAGGTATTTTATTCCAGCATTAGGAAAGCAGACTAATACAGATGTGAGACACATGGAAGCTAACTATAACCTGACTCATGCAATTTAATAAGAAGAGTTTCTAAGTACATAATTATCTCTTACTGAAAAAAAAGTTTGACTTATTTTGTTAATCTTCAGTAAGTGTATTAAAGAGTGGTGAAAATGGGAAGATTATATTCATTATTATTTTCTAAAACTTCATATTAATGGAAGCACAACAAGTGTAGCACTTCCCAAAGTGAGCTCACCACAACACATGAGAAGAGAACTGCTTCTCCATGGTATCTTCCAGCATAGTTGCAACTGGAAATCTTAGAGACAGAATTCTTTCTTCTCAGCCCTCATCTATAGGATTTTCTTTGGAAGAATACTGAGGCTACAATTTTCCATAACTAGTCTCTTTCACATATCTCTGATTTTTGACAGTATTATTTTTCCTGAAGTTTGAGAGTCTAAACAGGTAGCTGCTGAAAAGTTACAAAATGGGACCAATTTTCCACTTTATAGATACTGCAGTTATAATAAATCAGGAAATTAATATGGAATGAAGTGGTTTTATTTTTTTCCCACATGCAAGGTTAATCAAGTTTATTGGTTCTATATTTCCAGTCCTTGATCTAGGGGGAGTTTTAAAAAAGTACAATTTTGTCATTGCTGTTGTTATTACTTCTGTTGTTTTAATTTCTTCAATGAAGTGCATTCAATGCATTCAATGTTGAATTGCAACTATTTCAAATCTTTCTCTGGATCTGTGTTGCATTTATTTACTGTATTTATTGTATTATGTGTATCTACTGATACAATAGACATAAGTCATACTTGGCCATCTAAATTAAATGTCAATTAAATAAAATTAAAAACGTAGTCCTCAGTCACCCTAGTCACATTTTGTCCATATGTGTAAATAGCTATCATAAATGAATATTTTCATTATTGCAGGCAGCTCTGTAAGAAAGTACTGGTCTGTATTTCTACACTAGAAGTTAAATTCAATGAAACAAGAATTTTTGTTTGTTTAGAAAAGTAAAACTATAGCAAAAAAAAAATCCTTGACATTTTCTTTGATCTTAATAAACTCTTGCTCTTGGCTCACAGTTATTGAAAGTAGATATAATCTCTGATACTATGAGAGATACTATGAAAAATAAAGCAATATACAAGTGCTGCCCCAATATATTCTATGAGACTGTATAACAAGAGAACACACCAGTAAATACTTTCTTCACTTGGCCTACAGGACACCAAAGTCTCAATTTTGTTAAACCTTACTGGTTGCTTCTCTAAATTTGTCACATCTGTCCCTTCAACAAATTAATATCAGATTGTTCCAAATTTAGTTTTTAGTTGTCTTTGTCTATACTTACTTCTCTGATGATTTGTTTTATTTAGTCAAGAACTCTTGCATTTCTATGGTGAGGCCTGAACTTTCTTCTGAAATCTACAGTTCTGTAGCCAACTACTAGGTATCTCAACCTGACTTCCCAGTACATTTTTCACAGTCACCATCTCCCAAACAAACCTGAATTTCTTCCTCAAATTTTCTGCTCTTATACACTTTCCCATTTTATCTTGTTATTTAATCCATTTGACCACAACTCTTGGCTTTATCTAGAATGTCTTTCTTGTCAATAGAGAATCTGCTCTCAAAAATAGCTACACTCTAAATATCTCACATTTTTTTCTCTTGTTGCCATTCTCAAAACCTACATCCCTAGCTCTTTTTTCATTTTTTAAAAATTTTGACACTGGGTTTCCCTAAACCATTGAGTTACCCAAGTTGGGCTTGGACTTTCAGCATCCTGGAGTTTTCATACACCAAGATGCCTATTTTATTGTTACTGCTCTTAAAGCTCCATTTTTTTCTCTCTGGAAACAATGTTTCCATTCAATTGTCCCTATGGTCTCTTTTTTAATTTTCAGTAGCAGATTTATTAAGATGTTATTCATACAATATGAAATTCAACCTTTAAAAGTGTGCATTTCAGTAGTTTTTCATGCACCACAATGTTGCATAATGTTACTAAAGTCTAAACTTAGGCACTGTTTTTTATTTTATTTATTTATTTTTTATTTTTTATTTAAAGAAAGAAACAGTAAAAACAACCATACAGAATTTCAAAACAAGCTAATAGGGGATTAACAATGGTTAGTATATTGCGTATTGTTATTTTCAAAGTTGTTGCTCAGATTACACAGTATCGGCAGGAAAACTTGATCAAACTATAGCACAAACCATTCTTTTCAATGAACTAAAATAAATCAGTAGTATAACTATCTTAGCTAACTTCTGTACTGCATAATTTTTTCTTTTCCCTTCCTTCTTTTCTGCTTTCACCCATTCCAGTTGTTCTTTCCTTGAGCAGTTTCTTCTCATTTCACAATATCTATTGTACATTTTGGATCTTATTTACTCTTTCAGTTTATTACTCTAGGGAGACAATGTGGTTTACACATGCAAGTATGATTTATTTCACTTATGAGTGTGGTCTCTAGTTGCATCCATTTACTTATAAAAGCCTCAAGTTCATCCTTCTTTATAATTAAGTAGTACCATTGCATAAAAAGACCATATCTCTTTTATCCATTCCTCAGATGATGGGCATTTGAGTTGTTTCCAAGACTTAGCTATTACAAATTGTGCTATGATAAACATGGGTGCACATATATTGCCATGTTATGATGCATTCAGTTCTTCTGAAAAAATACCCAGAAGGAAAATAGGTGGGCCAAATGAGACCTCTAATTCTAGTTTTCTGAGGAATCTCCACACTGATTTCCACAGTTGTTGTATCAGTTCTCACTCTTAGCAACAATGGAGAAGGATTCCTTTTTCCTCACAACCCCTCAAGCATTTGTTATTGGTAGATTTCTTGATGATAGTTATTCTTTCTGGGATGAGATAGAATCTCAGCATTGTTGTAATTTGCATTTCTTGAATGACCAATGATGTTGAACATTTTTTCATATATGTATTTGACATTTGCATTTCTTCATTTGAGAAGAGTATATTCATCTCAGATGCCCAGTTTTGGATTAGGTCTGTAAATTTGGGGGGCCTGATTTTTTTTTCAATTCTTTATATGTTCTAGTTAGATGTCCTTTGTCAGACTCTCTTTATCACCAGAGAGAATCTATCATTTAGTAGTCACATTCTGTATCCTCCCTTCTCCCAAGCTATGGCAACCATTAATTAAGTTTGTTTCTCTATGAGTTTCTCTGTTCCTTGAATTTCATTATAAATGCAATCCCTTCGATTCCTAGTTTTAGAGAATTTCTGTGATGAATGGATGTTGCATCTTTTCACTTTTTTTTCTGTATTTAATCAAATGATAAAGCACTTTCTCTTTATTCTTCTCACATAGTGTATTACATCAATATATTCTTAGGTGATAAAGTAACATTGAATTCCTTAAAAAATTCTCATTTAGTTTGGTGTCTAATATAACAGTGTTGCTAGATTGGATTTGCTAGTATTTTGTTGAGCATCCTTTGTTGATAGCTATAAGGGATATTCATCAACAGGGTTTTGGTTTTAATATTTTTGTCTGGTTGTGGTATCAGGATAATGCTATATTAAAAGAAATGTCTTCTACATTTCTATTTTTTAGAAGTGTTTATGAAGGGTGAGTGTTAAGTCTTCTTTACCTGTATGGTAAAATCCATGAATGCAGCAGGTTTTGCTTTTGTAGGAAATGCCTTATAACTAATTTAATCTATTTATTTGTGTAAATCTACTCAGATTTTTCTATTTGGTTAGGTACTATTAGTAGTATGTGTTTTTTTTTAGCAATTTGTCTTCATCTAAGTTATGAATCTGTTGTTATACAAATGCTCATTTTATCCCTTGTAGTATGATCAGTATTAAACACCCTTCATTTTAAGAAATTTGATTCCTCCTGTTTTTCCTGGCTACTCTATAAAGTCTGTCAATTTTGTTGATCTGTGTCAGAGAAGTAAATTTTAGTCTATTGTTTTCTTTTTCTATTATCTATTCTCAACTTCAGTATTATCCTCTCTAATACTGTCTTGCTCTTTTGTTTTGCTTATTTTTGATGGAGTTTCCTTTTCTCTATGCAGTGTGATAAGGTGGAAATGGAGGTTGTTGATTTGATATCTTACTCCTTTTTAAATATAAGCTGTTATAGCTTTAAATTTCTTTGTAAACAGTACTTTAACTGCATGCCATTAAATTTTGTTATGCCATGTCTTCATGTTCACTAACATCAAAATATTTTAAAATTCCCCTTGTGAGTTTTTCTTTGAGCTACTGTTCTTTTGAGTACATGATGGATTTATACATTTTTGTTGATTTACCAAATTTATATATTTTTTACTTCAAATTTTAATCTGTAGTTGAACTGTAGTCTGTAATTCTAATCTTCTTAAATTTACTGAACTTGATGCTTTGGTATGTTATATAACTTACCCTGGAGACTGTTGCACATGTACATGAGAAAAATATGGATTCTGCCATTTTTGGGTAGAGTTAGCTACAGATGTCTGTCAGGTGTAGTTAATTTATAGTGTTTTTCAAGTTCTCTATTTCTCAGTTAAAATGCTATTTGTCCTGTGATTACTGAATGTGGATTAACAAGGACTTCCATTGTTTCACTGAATATGCCTCCATTCAACTTTCATTTTTCTATTTTTATATGTAATGTCTTTTTCTTTTTGCTACTTAGATTATTTTCTGGTATATCATTATAATTTCTTTGTTATTTTTTTACTGTATTTTGTGTTATTTCCTTAATAGTTGAAGATTGTAAACTAAATGTCTAAAGTAATCTAAATTGAATTATTAACAATTTAAGGTTAATAGTGAACAAAATTTATTCCATTTACAATTCTTTCCATATATCACTCGGTCATGCAGTTTGTGTCATGTAAATTATATCTTTATGCATCTCAAGCTCACCAACACATAAATGTACTTCTCTTAAATGGAACAGAAAAAACAGAAAAATATTTTAAATTGTTGATTATGTTTAGTTACATAATTACCTTTAGGAATATTCTTTATTTCTCTGTGATTAAACTTCTTTCTAATGACTTTACTTGGGGGTAAAAGAGTACCTTTAGTATTTCTTAAGGGCGTATCTGCTCATGACAAAGTCTCTCAGTATTTGTTTATCTGAGAATGTCTTAATTTCCCCTTTATGGTTGATAGATAGTTTTGTGAGTATAGCAGTGTTGGTTAACACACTTTTTTCTTCAGTAATTTGAGAATGTCATGCATTGCTTTTGGCCTAATGAGCACCTTTTTATGAACTGAAGATGCTTGTACAAGGCAAGTAATCGTTTCATGATTTCAAAACTTTCTATAGTTTGACTGTAAGTGTGGCTTTCAAATTTTCCTTTGATTTTATAAATTTTCCTGCATTTTTAGATTACTATTTTGCATCAGAATTTGGAAATATTCCTCCATTTTTAAATATTCTTACTTTTTCGTCTCTTGTAATAGAATTTGCATATGTGAATGCTAGTGTGCTTTACATTTCTCATAATTGCTTGAGTCAATATTGATATTTTTCTCTTTTTTTCCTTCTATTGCTCAGAATAGTTGACCTTCTGACAGGTCAAACTTGGTTAAATTTATTATTTTTCATTCTATTTAATTTTTGAAACCAAAATTTCTGTGTTATTTTTTAAAAATGTATATAATATGTAGCTCTTTGTCCATATTCTTTTAGTGAACTATTGCTTTTTTAGTTTTTTTCTTAAGACAATTTTTCTTTAATTTATTGAGCAAACTTAGAAAGGTTTATTTAAGTGATTCATAGACTGTGATTCATGTTTATTCTGTATATATAGTATACTTCCCTGTTTCCTTTTATCGGCCATTACTTTTTATGGAAAAGTCAAAATTTTAAATATATGACATGGTAACTCTAAAGATGTGAGAATTTCTCACTCTCTAGGATACATGGGTGTTTGAGTGTGTGTGTGCTTGTGTTTGTGTGTGTGTATGTTGGGGGAGACTGTGTATGTATGTGTGCACATGTGTGTGTTGCTATTTGCTACTATTGCTATTTTTGGTTGAGTGACCCAATAAGATTATTTCTTTAAAGTTTGCATTCTTTGTCTTTTGAATCTGCCAAAGTCCCTGTTCAAACAGCTTAACTTTCAGGCTGTGATTACACAGTGATTCCTAAATGCCTTAGACCAAAACATCTCCTACCCTTTACTCAAAGCTCAGAACTGCAGAAGGAGGAGGAGGAGTGGAGTAAGTTCTCTACATTCTAGTGTACTTTGTAGCTCTGCCTTCATCTTCACTTCCTGCTTATGTGGGGTCTCAGGGCTACATTAAGGTGAAAGATTATGGGTTTCTCAGGTCCCTTCCCCCATGTAAATTCAATAGTTCTGCACTTGTACATAGCCAATTAGATTTTTCAGAAATATATTATCAGTTTTTAAGAGCCCTTTATTATCATATGAGTCCAGTTATTCCTTTTAAGTGCTTTTCCCAGCTTCTTGTTAAGCCCTGCTAGAATCCCTGTTTATAGTGTCAATAGCACTAACACTACAAAATAGTGGCTCATTTTTTTTTTTTACAACAAATGCCCTGGGAATACTCCTGTGTATGTAGAGCAAGCAGAGTCAAATCAGATGAACAGAAGACCTGAGAATTGGCATGAAAATCCCATAATGGCAGTTCCCTAGGAATGGGGCTTTGGGGGAATTTCCAATTCCATTGTGCCCTATCCAGTTGTTCCCAGGCTGCTTTCTATAGTCAGTAAACTACTAGACTGTTGGTTTTTAAATTGAGCATGGAGGAACAGGAAAAGACATGAAATAATGAAAATTAAAATACTTATCAGAAAGTTCAATGTGCTTATTGAGATTTAGCCATTTTTCTTATAAATATCCCTTGAATTTTTGGGAGACACTGGTTAATTTCAAGAGTTCTGTGAATGTTAATTATATAATTTGTGCCACTGCACTTGTTGTTTTTTTGGAGGAGCAGATTTTAAATGGTCTTTACTGTGCTAGTGGAAAACAGTTTTTCCAGTCTCTTCTTAACTCAGGAGACAGAGCGTGCTACGTTTTATGAAACTCTAGCATGGTTCTTTATGTCACTAAAGGTAAAAATCTATATAGCCCTTAGATTCATGGAAAACATAGCACATTATGATTTTTTGCTTCATGATCATGTTACTTTTTCTATTTTGTTTCCTGCCATTTTCTAACTTCTGCCTCACTGATATCCTTGTGTTC
Source organism: Cuniculus paca (assembly GCA_004365215.1). Taxonomy (NCBI): domain Eukaryota; kingdom Metazoa; phylum Chordata; class Mammalia; order Rodentia; family Cuniculidae; genus Cuniculus; species Cuniculus paca. Next base: position 15,212 of record RJWT010018811.1, read on the forward strand.
AGCAACTATTCCTGCTCTTTGTATAGACATTCTCCTCTGTCAGAGTATCTGTATACATGAATAAGCACTTTTGCATTTATTTATTTATTTATTTATTTATTTATTTATTTATTTAAACATGCATTTATATGGGATCTACTGCATGTCAAGCATTTTCTAATGATTTAGCAAGTACTATTTTATTTAAGTCATTCCTCAGGTATCCCTTTTTTGGAATTATTCATAGTCGAGCACTGTAACTCATATTGCACATTCCTTCCATCTCCAGGACGTTGGGACTTTGGATTTCCCTTACTTCATTTTCCCACCCCATAGGAATGATAATTTTTAACATTCCCTATACAGTGATATCTCCAATTGTTGAATGGGTCTAAGTTCAGACCAAACGGGTCTTAGGTTAGGATTAAAGACAGTCAAGGAACAGATCAGAGAGAGACAAGTCCCTACTTGAGGGATCTGAAAGACACTAGTCCCCAGTAAAAGAAGCCAGGGATAAGAGCTCCTGGGCTTTCATCTCTGAAGTTCCCTATCACCTCAGGTTACCTGTCTATCCTCTCTTTTTCATCTTTTTCTCCCAATAAACCATCCTTTGTTATACTAAACTTTTCCTATTTTTAGTTCCTTACTGGTGCCAGGATCTCTGGGAGCTACTTCTTCAGCAGAGCAGTGGTGTGGCGTGACATGGCACAGTGAGCTGTCCACCCCAAATGTAACAATATCAAAAAGATACATTAAATGGCTCTTATAAAAATATATGATTGGATGGAGATACATGCGGGAATAGATTTTACCAGCACAAAGGAAACTGTCTATTCAAAAGATTCTGACATGAAAAATAATTGGACTACATAACGAAATGAAATAAAGTATAATAAAAGATCTGAGAAGGATTAGGAGAATAGCATAGGTAGATTTAGAGAAAAAGGCACAATGAGATCATGTGTACTTCATAATTATGTGGCCTTGGACCAGAAATTTCATCTGTGAAATATAAAACATAGGGCTGGGGATTTAGCTCAGTGGTACTAGTGCCTGCTTGGCAAGTGCGAGATTGTAAGTTCGATCACCAGTACCAAAAAAATTAAAAAAAAATGAAATATAAACATATACCTACCTTCTAATTTTTGAAAGGTTTGCTATCAAAATTAAATGAATTTTTAATCATGTAGAGTAGACAAATAGAGAGTAATACAAAAGTGCTACTTATTTCCACATCTGAGAAGTTCTATGCTATACTACAGAATCCTTGATTGAATTAAATAATAACTGGCCAAATCACCAATCTTTTAAGCAACTAAGTTTCTTCATCTCTAAAAAGACAATAAAAACCACCTTCCTAGATTCATGTGAAGATTAAGGGCTGCCATGAGTACAGAACAATGCCAGATAATGCCACGATATTAGTATTATTGAGCTAGTAGTATTATTGAGTTGTTATTATTGATATCAATAATACTATTATTATTGTTATTATTGATACTGGATACATAGCTGGAGTCTGAGACATGGTGACTTAGATCAAAATACAGACAAAGAATGAAAAGATTCCACGGCACCAGCATTTAAAGCACTTGGAAAATAAGATGGAAATTAGTCCCGGAAAGAAAATCCAGAGAGGTGGTAGAAGAAAATACAGTGTCCTAAACACTCACGAGTAGAGTGTTACAAAGGCAATTTACACGTCCAGGAGGAAGGAAGCACAGCCAAAACTTCTGAGAGATGAAGCAATCTGAAGTCTGGAAAATATGCTGGCTACAGAGATCTTCAGTCAGTCACAGAAGAGAGAATCTGTGCCAAGGCCGGCTTAGAGGGAGAGAAATGGGTGAAGATGAAAAGGCTAGAGTGATTTTGATTAAAGAAGCCTTGAGAAGATGGACTGTGAACACGAAGGGGATTTTAGCAAAAGAGCAAACTAGGGAAAGGGAGACAGCATTGGTGGTTTACTTGTTTGTTCGTTTGTTTGTTTGTTTGTTGTTCTTGTTGAAAGTTAGATAGTTGAGTGTTGGTGATGTAGATGGGGAGGCTGTGGAGGGCTGAGAGAGAGGCTGGGAGAGAAAATATCATTGACAGAAGATGACCATTGAGTAAGCACTCCAGATCTTCATTAAGGACAACTGGCAATAGATACCTGAAGAGAAGGAGGAGGAGAATAGCCTTGATTATACTAGGAACGAGTAGGAAAAAATAAAATCACAAATCTATAGTTTATTGACCCTCAACACAAGGGTCAAGGATGTACAATGAGAAAAAAAGAATACTTTCAACAAATGGAGTCAGAAAAACCTGGGTACTCATGTGCAGAAGAATGAAATTGGACCTTTGATAACCCTTTATACTGGATAGCTAATTTTAATTGTGATAACTAATCTTAATTGTTTACTGGATTAAAAAACTACCAGAGAGGTGGCTGAATCCAGGAGGTACTATACTCTTCAGTGGATTAACCCAAAGATGTGTATGGTCAAATGTGCTCTTACGAGACAGGCCTATTTGGAAGAAGTGGGTCACTGGAGAGGAGCCTTTAGAGGCTATATGTTTCACTGGTGCTCTTCTGTGCTCTGCTTCCTGGTCACCATGAAGTGAGCTGCTTTGCTCCACCTTATCCTTCTGCCATGATGTTCCTTCCTCACACTCAACTGACCATGAACTGAAACATCTGAAACCATGAGACAACACAATTCTGAGGGACACCAAAACTATATGCAATCATTTCTTACTCTACGAAAAACAAAAATGACAACATTTATAGATGTAGGAAAGACTGTATTCACTGGAGCTAACCTTCCAAGCAAAAATCAGTGCTCTTCCCATTCCTATAATTTAGATATTAACAGTGATGTCAATGAGGATGGACATTTGCAATATTCAGAATAAATTAAGCAGTAGATTACAGTTCCTCACAAAGGTTAGAATGCTAACAATTTTCTTCAACATGGATCATAACCAGAATGTTATGCACATTTTTAAGACAAGTTAGCTATCACTGTATTTTGCTTTACTCTTTCAGCAACAACAAAGACATTTGCTTCCTAAGATGGCTCCTAAAAGTGCATTTGTCAAATTTTTAATGTCAACAAATACTTATTAAGTGACATATGTGAATATGGTACTTAGTGTTCACTACTAAGTGCTGCTAAAAATGTTAAATTTGAAAATAAGTTTTCTATCTTTTATTACAAAGGAATTGCTACACTTTACCTAATACCTTACTCCCATAAGCACTCAGGAAACACTTGATAAAAAAGATAACAAAATAGAATGCTGCATTTGAGTGACCAATTGAGTGCCAAAAAATGCGAGCAGAACTAAGAACAGTAATAAAACCAATGTATATTTTGTTTGGTTTTAATCATTTTTCACTATACTTCTAAGTTTTAGTTTTGATATGTTGTGAGGGAATATGAAAAATTAAGGTTCCTTATATTTCAAAAAATTGTTATATCTTCATGTATTCTGTTTGTTGTTGTAGCTTTGTTTATCTGTATTTTTTTT
>RJWT010018812.1:0-18609 GCA_004365215.1 Cuniculus paca
ATCAACTCAGGCTGACCTCCAAACCAACTGGTGGCTTACAGGGTGAGGGGGTCTGGTGATTCTCAGGCTGTGCACCAGGAGGCTTACAGGAGGCACTGACTTTTCCTGGGCCCCACATGGTCTGCACGGCTTACCAGAAAGGCAGGCTAGTTGGCTCCTCCCAGTCCCAGCATGGCCGTTCTCGGGAGTCGCTAACTTTTCCCTTCCAGGGTCCCTCATGGTCTGCCAGGATGACCTCGCTCTCTCGTCTTGAAGTCCACAATGACACTGACTCACGAGGAAAACCTTGGCTCTGGCTGTCCTCACCTTGGCAGCTGCCCGTGCATGGTGCTGGTTCCCCATCAACAATGTTTAAGTGTTTTTTTTTTTTCTTATAGTTTCACCAGCATTCATTATTATTTGATTTCTTGATGATGGCCATTCTTTCTGTAGTAAGGTAGAGTCTCAGTGTTGCTCTAATTTGCAAGACATTTTTCATATATTTGTTGGCCATTTGTACTTCTGAGAAGTGCCTATTCATTTCAATTCCCCTTTTTTTGGTTGGGTCTTTTATTTAGGGGAGTCTAATATTTTCAGTTGGTTAAGTATTCTAGATATTAGTTCTCTGTCTGAGGAATAACTGGCAAACATTTCTTCTTACTTTGGGAGGTTGGCTCTTCACTCTGTTGGTTGTTTCTTTTGCTGTGCTGAAGATTTTAAGTTTAATGTGATCTTATTTTATTGATTCTTGATGTTATTTCTTGTTCAGTTGGGGTTCTGTTCAGGAAGTCCTTGGTTATGTCTATATCTTCAATAACTTTATCTATTTTAACTTCCAAGAGGTTGAGTGTTTCTGTTTTAACATTTAGATCATTGATCCTTTTAAATTTTAGTTTAGATTCAACCTTATGCATGTGGATCACCAGTTTCCCCAGCACCATTTGTTAGAGAGGCTGTCTTTCCTCCAGGATATGCTGACTTCCCTGGCTGATTTAGATCACCAAGGCTACTCGTTGAGTCTTATCTCCTAACACCCAGGTCTGGTGACAAGGTGAAAAACAGCACTGGCATGGACAGCAGACTAGGGTACATATCACCCAGCCCCCAGGAGCATTATCTCTGAGAGCCAACAGGCATTGCCATCACTGCAGACCCTTCTGTGCCTCAGCAGGAAGGTCTGGGGTCTCTGGGCACAAACTGTTGTCTCCAGGATGCTCGCTCACTCAGGTGCTACCACTGTTGCTAAGATGACAGACGCTAAGGATACAGGTGGCAGGAAGCTAAGGGCCGTGGTACAGGGAACCTTCCCTTTTGAAATATCCCAAGTCTAAAAACCAAACCAAACCAAACCAAAGCAAAACTGAAAGTCCCTAACCCTTATGGGGTAACGTTAAACAAAAATATTCAAATTTCAGCGATTTATGAAGATGACCTAGGAAAAGTCACATAAAACCCATTTGATAAAATAGTGGCTAGAACTTCCCTATCCTTGGGAAAGATATGGGTGCCTGAGTCTAGGAGAGCCATAGGACCCAAATAGATTTGACCAAAAAGGTCCTGATATGACATATTACAGTTAAGAGTCAAAAGTCCTGAACAAAGAGAATTCTGAAAATAGCAAGATAAAAGGACCAACACATACTTAAGGGAACCCCTATTAGACTAACAGCAGATTTCTCAGCAGAAAACTTATGGACCAGAAAGGCATGAGTGACACATTTACATTTTTGAAGGAAGAGCCCTACCATCCATGAAAAATATACCTCATAAATCTGTCCTTCAGAAATAAAGGAGAGAATGTCAGGGTGAAGCTGCCGAGTTCAAGTCTGAAGGCGATCAAGGAGCCAAGTTCAAGCTAGGAAGAGATACATGAGTGTTACAAGTGGACACACTGGGTTCCAGCCTCACAACCAGAAACCAGCCTGAATTTCAGTGGCGCTAAGTGTATAGGCTTGCTGGGATTACCTACTTCCCTGGTGTGAAGCTGTGGCTGGCTTGCTGGGATTAACCAACATGGGTCTGGGCTGGACTCTGTCTGTGCACTTCGTCTACCAGTGATGGTGGACACTTTTTTCTTTCTTTGCTCTCCAGCCTTGCTTCTAATCTCTTCCTTTTTTTTTTTTTTTCTATTTCTCTGTTTTTCCCCCAACCTCTTTCAACTTTTCTCCCCTGAAGGTAAAATTGCTATACCGAGGGCTTATTTACTGTATACAATTTTTTGGTTTATTTTACATTTTGTTATATAGTCACAAATCTAGTTCATATAATTAACGATTGTAAATTAATAGTTACCACAATTTGTCATTTTTAAGGCTTCGTTTGATGCTATTGCTACTGCTGATTGTACTAATTTAGTTAAGTTGACATAATTGTTCTAAACAGTTGTTCTTCTTGGTAGGCCAAGACTGAGATTGCCTAAGAGTCATAAACAATACTATAGGCCAGTGCCAAAGAACCAGGGACCACTTCTCATCCCCAATAAATCAAAGAGGTAGGATCTTGCAAAAGACTTGAAATCCAAAAACCAGCTACTCCAGGAAGACATCTTTGAGAAGTAGTCATTTTCTAAGGGTTCTAAATGCTAGCAATAAAGCTACTCACCATAAGCAATTTAGCAGCTGCAACCTAGGAACTGAATTTAAAAAAATAGAAAATGAGAAGACACTTAAGCAAGATGCACAGGTCCAGCTCACCAAAGGCAAATCCAGGGGCATTGAGGTGGAACAATCCAAAAGCCACCCACCTGGCCTCTCTGAAGGGGTAACAGTGAAAGTAACAGCAGATGAATGAGGCTTTAGAAAAAATCAACTCGTTAAAAGTTCCTCAGATAACTACAGAAACAGTGACCATAATGAAAGACATGCTTAGCGACTCTGGAGCGAATACAGATTAAAAAAATATAATTTAGGAAAATGATGAAAACTACAAACACCTGACATAGGAAAGAAATCGAATCTGTGAAAGAGTTTCAAACAGGTATTCAGGAGATTAAAAATTCCACTGAAAGTATATGCAGCAGAATGAGCCAATGTGAGGATAGAATCTCAGGCATAGAAGACAGGATTGTGATTAGTGATCATGAAAATAAAGATTTCTTAAAATAGCAAGGGACCATGAAAAATCAACCCAATAGCTGCTAGATGATGCAAAGAATAATAACATAAGGTTTACTGGGGGCAAAGAAAAGCAGAAGATAATGCAAATGATGTGTAAAAAAAAAAACCTGTTCACAGATGTCACGGAAGAAAACTTCCCTAGCAGGGAAAAGGAATTTGACACACAATTAACCATGATAAAAAAAATCCATGCCAAGGCATTTAATAGTCAATATTTCATATATCCAACACAAGAATACTAAAGTTGACCGATTCACTGCTGAATTCTATGAGAAATTTAAAGAAGACCTAACACCACTGCTTCTCAAACTCTTTAATGAAACAAAGGGAGGCAATATTCCCAAATTTGTTTCTTATTCTTTTTTATTTCTTTCTCTTGTCTGATTGCTCCAGAACAATACTGAATATGAGTGATGACAGTGGACATCCTTGTCTTGTTCCTGATTTTAGAGTGAAAGCTTTCAGTTTTTGTCCATTTAGTATGGTGTTGGCTGTTGGTTTATCATAGATGGCTTTTGTCAGATTGAGGTAAAGACCATCCACTCTGATATTCTGTAGAGTTTTTATCATGAATGAGTGTTGGACTTTGTCAAAAGCTTTTTCTGCATCTATTGAGATGATCATGTGATTTTTGTTTTTGGCTTTGTTGATAAGGTGTATTACATTTATTGATTTGCATATGTTGACTATTCCTGTATTCCTGGGATGAATCCCACTTGGTCATGTTGTATAATCTTGGTGATTTGCTGAATTATGTTTGCTAGTATGCTATTGAGAATTTTTGCATCTATGTTCACTAGGGAGATTGGCCTGTAGTTCTCTTTTTTGGTTAGGTCTTTCTCTGGCTTTGGTATCAGTGTAATAACTTGCCTCCAGGAATGAGTTAGGGAGTATTGCTTCCTTTTCAATTTCATTAAAGAGTTTGATAAGTAGTGGTGTTAGGTCTTCTTTAAATTTCTCATAAAATTCAGCAGTGAATCAGTCAGGGCCTGGGTTTTTCTTTGTTGATAGGTTTTTAATTACATCTTAAATTTCATTGACTGATATTGGGTTATTTATAATTTTTATATCTTCTTGATTCAGGCTTGGCAATTCATACATGTGCAGGAATTTGTTCATTTCTTCTGTGGTTTCCATCCTATGAGAGTAAACATTTTCAAAGCAGGTATTGATGATCTTCTGAATTTCCACAGGATCTCTTGTGATTTCACCCTTTTCATTCCTAATTGCATGAATCTGAGTCTTTTCTTTCAAGGTTGTCTATGGGTTTGTCAGTTTTATTTAATCATTCAAAGAACCAAGTCTTCACTGCATTGATTCTTTGTATTGTTTTATTAGTCTCCATTGCATTAATTCCTGCTCTTGTCATAAATTCCTCCCTTGCACAAGCTTGCAGTTTGACTTGCTCTTCTTTTTCTAAAGATTGAAGTTCAATGTTAAGTTGTTTATTTGCATTCATTCTGTTTTTCTGATATGGGAATTTGCTTCTATAAATTTCCCTCTTAGGACTGCTTTCATTGTGTCCCACAGGTTTCAGCATTTTGTATTTGCACTTTTGTTTAATTGTAGATATTGTTTAATTTCTTCTCTAATTTTTTCTGTGACCCATTGGTTGTTCAGGAGGGTGTTGTTTAATTTCCATGTGTTTATGAAGTTCTCATGGTTTCTTTTGCCATTGATTTCCAGTATCATTGCACTATGGTCTGATAATATGCATGGAATAATTTCAATTCCTTTGCATTTACTTAAGCATGTTCTATAGTCTAGTATATGGTCTATTTTAGAGACCATCTCATGTACAGCTAAGAAGAATGTGTATTTTCAGGTTGTTGGTTGGAACACTTTGTAAACATCTACAAAGTCAATTTGCTCAAAAGTTTGGTTTTGTTCTGGTATTTCTCTGCTGAATTTTTGTCTGGTTGTTCTATTTGTGACAGTGGTGTATTAACATCCCCCATTACAGTTGTGTTATTGCTTATTTGATGTTTCACGTCTGTTAATATTTGTCTTGTATAGTTGGGTACTCTCGTATTTGGTGTATATGTATTTATGATTGTTATCTCCACCTCTTGAAGTTTTCCCCTAACTAGCATGTAGTGACCTTTATCTCTTGATCACTCTTTGTTTGAAGTTCACATTGTCTGCAAACAGAATAGCTACCTCTACTTTTTTCTGGGCTCCTGTTGCATAGATTCTTGTTTTCCATTCTTTGACCTTTAGTCTCTGAATTTCTTTTTGAGTTAAATATGTTACTTGTATGCAGCATATTGTTGGATCTTGTTTCTTGATCCATTCTGCCAGTCTGTTTATTTTGATTGGCATATTGAGGCCATTTACATTGATGGTTATAACTGATATGTATTGACTTATCTTTGTCATGTTATTTTTCTGTTGTTTCCCTGCTTTCCCCCTCTGTTTAAATGCTTATCCTGCCTGGAAGTTTCTTTCTGTGTTGTTCTTGGAATTGTCATTTTTAACTCTGTCTAGGATATTTTTCAGTACCCTTTGTAGTGTTGGTTTGTTGATCATGAATTTATTCAGTTGTTCTTTGTCATGGAAAGGCGATCTGTCTCTTTTCTCTAATATTTTTTAATATTCTGTTCTTGTGCTGAATTTCTGGGATCTTGATTATCATATGTCTGGATGTAGATTTATTTTGGTTATGGCTAATTGAAGTTCTATATACCTCACTTATCTGTATATCAGATTCTTTCACCATGCTTGGGAAACTTTCTGCTATTACTTCTGCAAATAGTTTTTTTAAATTTCATTTGTCCTGCATTTTCATTGACACTAATTAATGTCAATGAAATTATTTTTCTTTGTGTTGTCTTGCAGTTGTTGAATTGTTATTTCTTGATCCTTTGCAATTTCCAAGAGGTCTTTCCTTTCATGATCACTAGCCTCAATCCTGTCTTCAAGGTCTGAAAGTCTATCCTCAATTTCATTCAAGTGGTTCTTCCAGCTTTCAATGGAATTTTTAATTTCCTGGGTATCTGAATCATTTTCATGCATTCTATTTATTTCCTATATTGATCATTTATGGTTTCCTTCTTTTTCTTATCATCATCTTTTTTTTAATGTATCTCTAGATTTGCTGAGCAATTCCTATATGAATGTTGACATTTCTTTTTTAACTTGAGAGATTATTTCTGATCTGATTTCTTCTATTGCCTCATGGATTTGTTTCTTTACTTTGGTTGCTATCATTTCAGAAATTTCAAGTGTGTGTCTTCCATTTTCCTTTATCTTGATGTTTCCTGGACTTCTGGGTGGGCTGGAGGTCTGAGATTGCATTTTGCTTCTGTGTCTTGTTATTTTCTATTTAAAATTTTTTTATTTTATTTTGTTTGTTGGACCTTGTAAGTTTTTGTAGTATGTAGCTATATCACTAGTATCAAGGCTTCTCTAGGAATAGTCTGCTCTTCAGGGATGTCTTCGGTGTGTAGGCAGTTCTTGGTTTATGTCTGTCCCAAGATGCTACCTTCTCAGTTAATTAAGAGTGGGATGTTGGTACCTGGCTCAGTCACCAGTCCCTTGTTGGGCTGTGGTGAGGTTATTACTACAGAGCTTTCCAGTATTGTTACAGAAATGAGAACAACTGATCACAACAGATATGACATCCTGGCCAAGTAGTATAATTATCAATAGCAATAGCATCAAATACAGTTTAGAAACTGACAAACTGTGGTACATTAAACCATAGGAGCAAAATCTATAGTTATAGAATAGAACTGATCATAAATTAGGGACTTGTGCAAAGTGTTCCCCTGGGTAGAATGGTTTTACCCTGTGCTGGGGAAATTTAAGGAAGGATAGTGGATAAAAAGGGATAACTAAAAAGGAAGTAGAAGCAAGTCTGGAGGGCAGAGGATGATCATGCAACTTTTGGGAAACTATAGAAGAGGGCAGTGAAGAAAGAATGAAGGAGTAACAAGGGATTATCTGAACTTGGTCTCTGGGCTTGGGGGATGGCATTAGTTTTCTGTGACTGGATTCCTCCCATCATTTAGAAAAGAAAAGAAAAGAAATGCAAAAAGAAATGGGGCAACCCTACCTGCCAGTTTCTATTCTGTGTGTCTTTGTCCCCAAGCACAGTGCTGGTTCACTTAACTTACCACCTGTGAACTCGTAGTGTTCATGTTGCTTTGAACTCTGCCATCCCTCTAGTCCTGCCTGTTCATCAAGCACACCCTAGTCGGGGTCCTATTATGTGCCTTGTGTTCCCCCCATGGCCTGGTCCCTTTGTTTAGGGGGAAGCAGTTGGGTACCTGAATTCCTCCTGTGGGCCGGTTGCTGGGTTGATGGTAGTGATCCAGCTTTATTCAGCCAGAGAAATTATGCAAGAGAAAGAAATAAAGAGCATTCAAATTAGAAAAGAATAAAAAATTATATGCATATGGCATAGTCACATATTTAGAAAAACCCAAAAAACTCCCCCTAAAAACTGTTGGAATCTATAAACTAATTTAGAAAATTTGCAGTATATAAATTCAACATGTAAGAAACATGAGCAGTTTTATGCACCAATGATGTACTGGCTGAAAAAAAAAAATTCCATTCACAATAGCTACAAAAAATACCTAGGAATAAATTTAACCCCAGGAAATGAAAGATGTCTACAATGAAAATTATAAAACTCGGGTGAAAGGAATTCCAGAGAAAAAGGAAAAGAATCACATGTTTATGATTTGGAAGAATTCATATTGCTAAAATATCTATAGTATCCAGTTATCTACAGATTTGATGAAAGTCCTATTAAAATACCAATGGTGTTTTTCATAGAAATAGAAAAAATACTCAAAAAATTACATGGAATCACAGAAGATCTCAATTTACAAAAACAATTCTGAGAAAAAAACACAAAGCATTGTAATACCTGATTCTAAAATGCGGTATAACGCTGTCTTAGCCAAAACAGCATGGTACCAGCATCCAAACAGACCCCTAGACCAGTGGCACAGAACAGAGAACCCAGGAAAGCAACATATGTACAGCCAACTGAGTTTTGATAAAGGTAGCAAAAACACACCGGAGAGGAAAGCCTGTTCAACAAATGGTGCTGGGAAACTGGATATCCATATGCAGAGAGCAGAATAAACAGAAAAACCTCCCCAAACAAAACATTTAGCCATTACCTCTCATCATTCACAAAAGCAATGAAAGACCTCAACATAAGATCCCTACACTAGTTAATTGGTAGAAGAAAGCATAGGGGAAATGCTTTAGGACATTGATTTTGGAAAAGATTTTTTAGAAATGTATGGCTCCAAAAGAATAGGAAACAAACGCAAAAATGATGAATGGCAAAAACTGATGAGTGAAAAAGTTTGTGTACTGCAAAAGAAACAATCAACAGAGCAAAGAGACAAACAACAGGAGAAAATATTTTCAAACTATTCATCTTACAAGGAACTAATTTATAAGTAAGCTCCAAATAACTTGAAGCAAAACTCCAAATAATCAAGTTCAAAAATGAATGAGTGACCTGAACAGACCGTTCTCAAAAGAGAATCTCCAAATAGCCAACAGGCATAAGAAAAAGTTCCTCAGCTCTTCTAGTTACCAGGGAAATGGAAATCAGTGAAATATCCTCTTACCCGTCAGACCAGCTTTTATAAAAAAGACAAAAAACAAAACAAAACAAAGAAATAAAAAATCAAATGCTGGCTGAGTTTGCAGAGAGAGTCTCACACACTGTTGGTGAGAATGAAAATCAGTACAGCCATTATGGAAAACAGTATGGGTTCCTCAAAGCTAAAAACTGAACTACCAGATGATCCAACAATCTCACTAATACTGTGTTGGAGATACCAGCACCCCAGTGCTTACTGCAGCACTATTCACAGTCTCCAAGCTATGGGGTCAACATAAATGTCCACTGACAGATGAGTGGATAAAGAAAATACGGTATTTATATACAAGGAATACTACTCAGCAATGAAGGAGGCTAAATGAGTCGGTTTTAGGAAAATGGATGCACCTTGAGATCATAATGTTAAGTGAATTAAATCAGACACACCAGCATAAATATGGTATGGTTCCTCTTATATGAGAAAGCCAAATTATAAATACAGACCAAAATAAGAGATATATAAGGAAATAGGGAGCTAGGTCTTTCCCAGATGGGAAGGGGATCTAGAGATGGAAGGGGAGGCAGTAAATAGAATCCAGATGTGTTACCGACTTGGACCAATTCTGTCTTGGTTATTTTTCTCTCATTGCTGAGACAAAATACCTGATGCCTAAAATTAAGGAAGGAAAAGTTTATTTAGCTTGCAGTCTGCAATCAGCCAACTCCCAGGCAGGGTGGCATGGTTGAAGGGTGACCATTCATGGCTGTGGAAGTTATCGAAAGCAACAGGAGCAAAAAGACGAAGCAAGCCTCCTCCCCTCCCTTGTATTGTATGCAGGCTACCCACCCTAGTGCGGGTATAGCGCTCACAGCCCCAGTCCTAACACCAGACAATGAACCAACCCCAAATTCTAGATCCAGCTACCTCCAAAAAGCCCACCTCCCATGACCACATGAGGCTTTGGGGAGACATCCAGTCAGAAACCATAACAAACTCCATGCAAGGCATGTAATCATTACAGCAAACATGTACTGATAAACATTTAAAAAATGAAACTAAACATTGATCTCAAAGAAATAGAGGATAGAATAATGATTTCCAGAGCTTGAGAAGGGTAAGGGGTAGGAGGGGTGGAGAGACAATGGTAGTAGGTACAGGGGTGCAGTTGGGTAGAAGAAATAACTTCTAGTGTTCTGTAGCACAGTAGGATAATTATGGTGGATAACAATTTTGAGTATTTCAAAATAGCCAGTAAAGAGGATTTTCAATATTTCAAAGAAATGTCATCTGAAATGATAGCTATACCAATACTTTGATTTAATCATCACACATTGTTATACATGTATTAAAATATCACACTGTATCCTGTAAATATGTACAATTGCTATGTGTCAATAAAAATGTAATACAAATGAAAATGTGTCTACTTCCCCTAACCTACTGGACCTCCTAGTTCAGCAGCCTCGTGACCCAGCACACCCATTTCCCCTTTGATTGTGGGGGGACTGGGAGCCAGGACTTTTCCTACCTAGCATCATGAGGAAGAAGCACCTCTCCTGTAGCTAGGCTGGGAAGAGGTCCATGTTCAGATTTGAAGCATGGATTCTCCTGGGTGCATTCCATTGCACCGCTGTGAGATCTAAGAGACAGGGCCACCTGCACACACCTCACTCTCCACTGACGTTTACTTCCTAGTTCCTTCTTTTCATCATTTTCTTTTTCAGGCTCAAGAATTCCTTCCCATTCCTGCAGGTGTCCCCAGTCCATCTGTCTGCCAGGTTTTTCTTTATCTTTCTCCGAGGTCCAATATGTGCCACAGTCTCTGTTTACCTGCCTTTCCCTGGTTTGCTGGTTCTGCCATCTTCTGCTTGCATAGCCCAGTGCTCAAGGCTGCCTCCTCGTGCAATCAGTTGGCACCTACATGTGTGGCATCAGAAGATGGGGCTGGCATTGGCTCTGCTGAGATTACAGCGCTGGCACCTTCCACCTCTGCCCTTGTGATTTCAGTCAGCTGCCCATGCCAGATAGCCTGGGACGGGTGCAGGTTCACCAAAGGACTCATGTAGGAAGCATTTTTTACCTTTCCATCTTTCCAGTCTGTTTTTCTGGTTGTGTTAGTGGGTGTCCTCAGAGAGGCTCTTCAGACTGTGGATATGGTACCCAGGCCCTGGGGATGCTTTTATTGGGTCCTGTGGTACTCAGAGGAATAAGATTCTCCGGGAGTGGCCAGTGACAGCTTATGAGGATCAATGGCTCTTTCCCAGAACAGAGGGATTTCAGGGCATTGAGCTCAAGCATGAGTTGACATACATGTCAGGGGATCGGCCCCAATCTCCTGAATGAGTGGACAGCTTAAGTAAAAAAGACCAGTAGTATTATTTGGAGCACCCAGGAAGGTCAGAACTCTCTCTCTCTCAGGAGTAGAGACAAAGTGCTCCACTGAATAGCTGTATTTATTTGGTTTTCAAACAAAGGAAGGGGACACTGAGGCAAGCGTGGGAACTGAGCAGGACCTTGGGAGTGAGTTCAAAGACTTCTCCAAGTAGTACATTTTTCCAGTTAGGAGAACTGTCCTATCCCTGAGGTTGGCAGCTTTACTGCTGTGCAATGGGGGTGTCAGCAGCCTATGTCCTTGGCTGCCTCAGCTGCAGTGTCATCTTGACCTTAGAGCACTGTGCATATGCTCCTCTCCAACATAGAGGTTCCTCTGCTCAGAAACTTAACCCTGTAGCCCGGTCTCCAGCAGTCTCTGAGGACAAGAAATGGCCCAGACTCAAGACCTCAGTTGACCTCGGGAAGTTGCTGGCTGCCTCAAGACCTGTGGCTAAGGTACTTCCCTACAACATGTTCTTTGATTCCTATCATCTCTTGTGAAAGGGGATTTGTGTTCTGTTCCCAAGGCTGCTGCAATAAATTGCCACAAACATCATAGTTTGGAAGAAATGAAATCAATTTTCTCATGGTTCTGGAGACCAGAAGTCCAATCTAGAGGTGTCGCAGGGCCGTGCTCCCTCCAGAGGCTCTGTGGACTATCTGTCCTTGCCACCTGTCTTGCCCTCCTTGTCTCAGGCTTGGCAGGTGACCTCATGGCTCCAGTCCCTACCTCCATCCTCATGCAGCTGCTCCTCTGTGTGTCTCTGCCTTTCCATCTCTTATAAGGATGCTTGGTGCTTACACATATCTGACAAAGTACTGGTATATAAAATTTAAAAAGAAGCTCTGCGATTCAATAATAGGAAGATAAACAGTTTTATTAAAAATGGACAAACCAGGATGACCTCATCTGAAGATTGTTAATTTAATTACACCTGCAAAGAGTTTTTGTCCGAATAAGCTTACAGTCTCAGAGATCTGGGAATTCAAATG
Organism: Cuniculus paca; assembly: GCA_004365215.1. Classification (NCBI taxonomy): domain Eukaryota; kingdom Metazoa; phylum Chordata; class Mammalia; order Rodentia; family Cuniculidae; genus Cuniculus; species Cuniculus paca. Next base: position 12,038 of record RJWT010018812.1, read on the forward strand.
TGAACATATGTTTTGAGGGGTCACAATTCAGCCCACTACAGGATTTTAATAATACTCATAACAGGACAAAAGGCAGAAATCAGGGCTGTCCCCACATTGCTCCATGTGGCCTTCCAAACCCAGGGAGTCTTCTTACAGAGGTGATGTGTCCTCATCCTAATGGGGGTGGGGAGAAGAGTTCAGGGCCCCTTTGTTCTTCCCAGCAAAATCTCCCCATCTTCCTTGTACAGATCCATGTAGCTTCATGGTCCATGCCAGAAGGGATGCTGGTGTTTCCCAGAAGTCTGGGCTGTCCTCTCAGAATTCAAGGTGGCATGAGGGCTGGCAGAGAGCTGGGAGACAAGCCCCCTAGAGTCTGTGCAGAGGACCCAGGGGGCGGGGGGAAGAGCTGGTGTGTCCACAGTCAGTGGAAATGTTTGGCTTTCTGGGGGAGGAGGAAAGTGGGAGGGGAGATGGCCTCAGATATCTGAGGGAACAAGGAGACAGCCTAGGGGTTGCAGGGTACCTGGAGGTAGGGGCTCATTGAGGGGCCCAGGGAGCTGCAGATGCACTTTGCTCCTGTCACAGAATGCTGGCATTGCAGGGGACACCTGATAGCTCCGAGGTCCCATGCTTTGAGAGAAGGTCCTTCTCATCCTCTTCTTCTTCCTCCCCTCCTCTCTATCTGCAGAAACACCCAGAACACCTGTGTGTTACTCAGTCTGAATCCAAAAGCTTGGAAATCAGGTGAGCTGATGATGTAAACCCCAGTTTAAGGGCAGAAAAAGATGAAGTGGGACATCCTGGCTCGAGCAGGGAAACAGGAATGAAAACCAGAAGGCTCCTTCCCTCAACATCCTGCGGCTGGGGCTATAAAGGGAACCCCGTCCTCTGGTAGTCCGAAAGTTCTAGTGGCCAGAATGTCTCGCAGTGGGCGTGCTCACTGCCTCAGGGTGACACAGCAGGGCCAGCCAGAGCCCGTTTCCAGGAGAATGAGTGCTGGGAGTTTTCTGTCTGTGCTCTAAGGACAGTGGGCTCAGTACCATCTTGCTATTTCCTGGCGGGACTGCATCTGGAACCCATGTCCAGGAGAGGCCTGCAGAGTCTGGGGGAGAGAGTCCAAGGATGCTGCTTGAACTCCTGGGCCCAACCATTCTCGAAGTCCTAGTGGTGGATGTGCCAGTAAGGCAGCCCAATGTGTGCTTTGCATAGTGTCCTAAAATGTTCAGCAAATCTTCAGTAGAGCTCTCCTTGAGAGGTGGGATCTCTGTTTCCTCCTTTGAATCTGGGTGGGCTCTATAACTTCTTCAGCCAAGCGAATGTGACAGAGGTGATGCTATGCTCATTTCCAAGCCTTTCTTAACCCAGACCCCAAAACCACATGGAGAAGCCTTGATGTCCAGCCTGATGGCCATTCCGCTCAGACACATCTGACTAGAGACCTCAGGAGAGACCTCCAACCAAGTAGAGACTTCAAGAGACCTGCTCGATTGACCCCAGCCAACCCTCCCAACTGTGAGGGACAGGGACAATGGCTTTGAGCCACTGGGTTGGAGAGTGACTTATAATACAGCAGGATGTCCCCAGGGTAGGACGATATTGGTGACAAGAAGACTCATGATTGACACTGAAGCCTAAGGTCCTCATAGGGGTGTCCTCACTTGATTGCAGCGTCCACACAGGACTTCAGCTTGAGTCTCAGCTGGGCGCTCCCGGAAGCTTTAAGAAGAGTGCGGGGCCTAAATTCAAACAACGCTTGAAGAACTGATTTTCCCCTCTGGTTGTATCTCTCAGAGCCATCTTCGGCTGAGGGCCACAGAGCGGGACCCATTGCATGTCTAAGAAGTTTCTCTGGACACTCGATCACTCTTGTGATCAGTACGGTGCTCTATGCACGTGACTTCGTATGCCTAAGAGGTCTGAGCAAGAGGAAGCTTTTCTTAAGCAAAAAATCTAATGTGCAGTTTTAGTAGACGTAAACACAGAAACACAAATGCCCACAACTGTATGACGGGCTTAATTTTTGGTAAGTGACCATATAACCAGCACCCAGATGACAGAGCAGAATGTTGCAACACCCAGGGCACCCATCTGTCCCTTGCATCAGGAATGACCCCCAAATGGTAGGCACTGCATTCCCCAGAGCCCTGGGACTCCAGGGATGGTGCTGGAAGCTTCTCTGGGTGGGACTGCGGGGGACCAGCCACTCCGCAGTTAGGGGTATTGGGGTGCCATGCTCCTGGGCAGTCGCTCTGCTGGGAACTCGGTGGGCGGACCTCTGCAGGTCATCAGCCCCCGGGGTAGGCGCTGGCTCAGCCCCTTGACCAGTGTGAGGGCAAGCGGGGTTGATGGCGGGGAGGCAGCGGCTCATGCTGGGAGCCTGAGTGGTTTCAGGTTGGGGCTGATGAACCGTGTGAATGGACGGCTGGTGCTTTGAGCAGTGTGTTACTAAACCTCAGGAGGGGCTCTGGACATGGAGGTGAGCGACCCTCCCAGTAGGAACCCATACGTCCGAGTGCCCAGGGGACCTTCGATTGTGAGAAGAGAATCGGCCTGAGCCTAGAGTGTGCATCTCTTTGTCCCCTCGGCCCTGTTTGCGTCCTTTGTGATAAAGCTGGTATTTTACTGAATTACGGAAGCTTACGCCCTGCAGGGAGTCCCCGCGTCTGCGGCCTGGCCACTTGATCAGCAGCTCCGCTAGGCTCAGGATGTGGCTGGTGTGTTGTGCAGTCTTCAACCTGGGGCCCGTGTGCTCCTACTCACATGTGTGTGCACACAGCTCAGACCCCAGGTCAACCTGTGGGCATCAGGAGGCCACAGGGGATCACGATGCCAGACAGGCTGGGCACTGTGTCCGCAGTAATCATCGGAGCCGGAGGTGCATGGCAGCGCTGGCTGCCAAGCGCTCACTGGCGCAGGGGTGGGGCCCTGAACCCCGGAGGAGGAGATGATTAGAATCTGTCTAGTTTCAGAGGCCACCGCCACTGCTGGGTCCCCACGAGGAGTCCTGTGTGCTGTGAGAGCTGAGGCTACCTTACTGGAGTCTGCCCTTGCCCTTCCCCAAGACCCACACTTGTGCCTCCGAGCAGGCTGTCCTGAGATGAGGCAGAGAACGTGATGCCCTTTTGGCCTCCTGAATTACCCGCTGCAGGGATCTCATTACCACTGGGAACGTGGCTCCAGCCTCCCCTACCTCGGCTGCTAATGAGTGCCCTAATCTGATTGCCTCCAAATGAATGTGACGCAAAATTAAAAGATGCCAGAAGACACTGCCATAAATCGAATATGTTGTCTACAATTTATTATTTTTTGAATTCAATTACATTTCTCTCTTCCAATCCTCTCCGAGCATCTGTCCAGCTGCGGCCACGGAACAGTGGCTAAAGGGGCTGTTGTCTCACCGAAGTCCGCTCTGTGCAGCCAGGGCTGGGCCGTGCGCTCTGAATGGAAAACCTCTGCCTGGAGGAGGAGGTCACGGGAGTTCAAGGCCAGCCAGCCAGCACATTTCCTGTCGGGGAAGAGATTCAAAGCAGTGCACCCGGTTCAAATGGTTTAAAAATTATTTTTAGTGCATAAGCACTTCAAGAGACTACATAAAGAAGAGCGTTGTAGTTACGGACTTTGTCCTGTGATGAGCCGCAGGGGACAGGGTGACCAGAAGTCTGGGCTCAGCCTAGCCACAAACTCTCTGTGTGCCTTAGCCAAATCAATAGCCTCTCCCAGCCTTAGTTTCCCCATTTGAAAAAATAGTCAGAGTCCAAGAGCCCTTCCGGAAGCCCTGGGCTCAGGTTGCAGTCTCCCTGTATTCCAAGTTCATCTAAACCCCAGCCCTGCTCAGCTTTGGAGCTGATTTCTGTACCCGGCTCCGGGAATTTCTTTTTGGCTGGCCAGAGGTTGGAACTGGCCATTAGGGAGCTCAGGTTAGAAGGCAAAAGTGTAGAGAGAGAGGGGTCAGGGTCTCCCAGGGCAGCAGCCCCCAGGTTCCCCCACTCTGGCTCTGGGGACCCATTTCTGCTTTGTTCTTTTACCCCTAAGAGTGGTGCCGCGTTCTTGTCTTGGTCCCTCATCATTTCTCCCTTGTTCTCCCTGCCCATGTGCATCTAAGGAATATTCTGACCTGTATGGGTTGGATGCTATTTTCTGCCACGACCCTGAGCAGTGCAGATGTGAAATCTACTTTTTGATAGAGGTTTTTCATAGAGGGTCCCCCAAGGGGAGGCTGCAGCTGAGATGAAAGGGGAGCCCTGGCCAGGGAGTCTGGTGGGCAGCCGGGAAGGTCTAGAAGCTTGGAGGCCAGGTGGGCAGGGAGAATCCCCATAGGCGCTGGTAGAGAGCGAAAACTGTCTGACTGGCTTTTGGGGAGCAGAAGATGGTGCCGAGGACGGGAAAGGGCGGGAAAGAAAGGCTCCTGCCTTCTTGCGACCCTCCACCTGGTTGGATGCAGCTCAGCGGGAAGCTCCTGATGGAGGGCAGCGTGTCCTTTGAGAGTCCCCAGGAAGAGGAAACTTGGAGAAGAGCCCGATGACACAGCTTGTACTGGAATGCGGGTCCCAAAGGTGCAGTGACGAGGACACGGTGTCAGTTGTGGCGGAAGACCGGAGGAGAGACATCCGGAGCAGGATGGCTGGAGAGACAGGGATGATGGGTGGCAGGGCTCGCCTTTGGCATAGTGGCCACATGTTGTGGGGTGGCTCAGGAAAGGGCCTTTCAGGGTTGTTTATGCTCCCAGCTTGGGCCAAGGACCCTGGTCTCTGGAGAGGGGTGGAGCCTCTGGGGAGCCAGGCCTGGCTGGAGAAGGCGGCACAGGGAGCGCCCCACTGTGATTGGTGCATCCACATCAATGCCAGCTCCAGGCCCAGGCAGGTGAGCATCCTGGGCTGTGCTGCTGCCTGGGACCGCAGAGTCCTGTGGCTTGGACCTAGTGCTGCCCCCTGGAGGACAGAGAGCGATGACTTAGCTGGGCATGCAGGTGGCCGCGCGGCTGGTGACCAAGGGACATGGAGTCACTGTTGATGCAGGTTCTTAAGCCCCTGTGGAGACTGGGATTGGTGGAGAAGGGGGTGCACACGTCAGAGCAGAGCGGATGGTCATGGGTGGATCCTTGGGGGTGGGGCATGTCTGGAGGCTGTGACCTCTGACTCCACAGGAAACTCAAGTAGGGGGAAGCCAGGCCAAGGACTTCCGCACGAAGGGAAGTGAGGGTCTGGGCCAAGAGCTGGAGCGCCGGCCCAGCCCCTTAAGAAGTGAAGGGAACACCCCCAGTCATGCCGGCCAGAGCTGGCAGGCCAGGGTGGGGTACGGCAAGGATGTGGATGAGCCATGTGCCGGGGAGCAGCTCAGTGAGGCAGAGGCAGGTCTCGTGAGAACCCAGAGCCTGTTTGTTGCCAGAGAGTGATGACAGGAGACCCATCCATTCATTTCCTCATTCATTCATTCATTCATTCGTGATTGCCTTTTGATTAAAGCAGGTGGGATTTTTTTTAAAAAGTACACTTTGACTTTCATTCATTTTTAAAATTTATTTTTAATTGATAGATAACAATTGCACATCTTTATGGGGCCCAGTGTGATATTTCAGTACATGGATCCACTGTGACATGACCAACTCAGGATACCTAAGTCATTCACCACCTCGAACATTTATCATGTCATTGTGATGAGAACACTCAAATTTTCTCTTGAAGCTATTTTGAATTATAGATACAATATTGTTGACTCTGATTTTAAAGACAGATTTAGGACATCTATTACTTATTGAACACAAATGAAAATCAAAGTTTCCTCCTTAAAAAACGGAACTCTAATATTAATGATTCCAAATTAGATTTTTCCCCCCATGATCTTACAAGTTTTTCCCAAGTGGACTCACCATATTAGACTTTGATCAGATCAGTACTTTCCATTCTGGGCTCAGAACATTCATCCAAATGTTTTAAAACCTGTCACTGTTACAGTATGCCTTGTGGTCGATGCAGTGCAAACAAATAAGAACAGATCAAATCAGAGAGAAGGGTTTACGATGACAGGAGACAGTTTCCTTCTCGCCCTCCTCCATCCCGTCCTCCAGAACCAACTTCTTTTAAACATTTCCGTTTATAGTAAGTCTCTGCAACTCCAAGTAGTGCATATATACACTCTTATTTTTTGATTTATCTGAAGAAAAGTTACCAAGAAAAACAGGCGGGCACTTTGTGTACGCACCTCTCCTTCCTCCCTGCGTCCTCCTACCTCTCATCGTTTTACTGTAATTCCCTTTCGCGCTTCTTCTATTTATGAAAAATTTCAAACCCCGTCCTTGTGCTTTGGTTCTGTGTTTTGTGGACCTCAGGGAGGGTAGTGGGCTTGGCGGCTGGTTTGAGTCTGTTCCCTGCCACCCTTTTCTTTTGGAAGGACTCTTCCCTGTGTCCCAAGGGACCTGAGCTGCTGCTGGCTGGTCGGTGCACACCTGGCTCAGCTGCTGCTGAATACTGGGCCCGCTCCCCAGCCCAGGCCACTGAGGATCCTCCCTGGACCTGTTCTGCGAACACTGCTGTTCTGTCCAGGACTGTGACCGGGAGGGGAATGGCAGCTTGGGTCTCCTTGGCCCCTCCAGT
>RJWT010018813.1:0-18696 GCA_004365215.1 Cuniculus paca
AAAGTCTCACCAAGTCACTAAATTGCCCAGGCGGGGCTCTAATTTGTAACCCTTTTCCGTTAGCCTTTCAAGTGCTGGGATCTCAGGTCTGCACCACCAGGCCTGTGGCTCTTCTGTCTTGACAGAGGATTGCTAAGGTCACTATGCCAGCATGCTGGTCACTACTAGGCTCTTTGCATCAATTTCTCTTAAATATATTTTTTTTAATTTAAAAATGTCCAAAGGATCTTGAGGTTCTGTTTTCAGAGTCTGAATTCACTGGGAATCAGACTTGAGTGGGCTCTCATCTCTGTTTTCCCTGAGCTCACTGTAGGAGGTCTCATCCATTTCCTGAATTGTTTCCTTATCTGTAAAATGGGAGCAGAAAGCTTGTATTTTGTTTTTTTCCCTTGAGGAGTTCAAGAGAAAATGCGTGTTAAATTGCCTTGTCAGTGGCAAAAAGCCACTCTAATATAGACTATTTTTTGTTATTACCAGATCCAAATAGAAGCCCAGGATTCAGGGAACTATCTCTTCCCTGAGCTGGACAGCTAACTCACCTGTCCCCACCACAATCAAGGAGCGATTTCAGTCCTGCCTTCTCTTCAGTGGTGTTGAATGAGGTCAGGGAAAGCAATCAGATATAGAACACGTTCTGGTTCAGATGAAAATCTCTGTTCTCCTTTGAACATCTATGTGTAATTCCAAGGTTTGATAGCCAGTACCATGAAGCAGAAAGGAAGATTATTTATGAACACTAGTGCTGAAGATGTGGATAGTTGGTTTGTCAAAAGTAACACCACATCTCTGCAGTTAAGTCTTCAAGTTGCACAGATCCTATTTGGCTTGACCAAAACCAAATGTGCTTTCTCTTCTGCCTTCATATATTTTTGCCTGCATTGCTTGGCTTAAGAAACTTACATTTGCCTGCTGTACCTGACCTAGGGTTTCTCCCTTCTATTGAATCAGTTCTCGTAAGAAGCAAAAAAAAAAAAAAAGGCTCACTGGGAAATGATGGAACGCGTTCTATTTCTTTTAGACCAATGCTTATTTTCTTGGCAGGCAAATGCTTTTTTCTCACCTTTTGACATAATCCTAATGGTCCTATTAAAATACATTTAGCCTTTTCTCTCTCCTCCATCTGCCAGCACTCTGTGTCGTTTTGCAAACGGCAGGCAGGTTTTAAGTTCCAACAAGCTAAGTATATCTTGGAACAGGATCATATGTCTCCAGCTGTATTTTCAAAACTACCCACCCCTCCTCATTTTATTGGGGAGCATTTGGTTGCAGCTGGGTGGGGCGAGGCTGGGATTATGTGATACTAGGCAGGGTTTTCCAAGGAGATCGAGGAATCTCCTTCACTGGAGTGCAATGTTGCGACTCTGTTATTTTTGGAAATTCGGATTTGGCCTTGTTTAGATGATTCCCAGCATTCCTTCCATTTCTTTGAGTGGGCAATTTTTTGTGGCCACATCGCAGGTTCAAATTCATAAATAAATGTGAATACGCCTGAGCCTCGTACAGACTTTCTGCCAAAAGAAGAAGTTGGAGCTAGCTGAGTCGGTTGCATGCACAGGATAAATACAGCTCATGTGTAGTGAACAGGAACTGGATTTACTCAGCCTCTTTTATGCTCTCTGTCTAATGGAGGGCGGCAGCAGCAGTAGCAGCAGCAGCAGCAGCAGTCGGGGAGGTTAAGTGTAGCGTGCTATGGGGCCTCTTACATTCCCTTCTCCATCACTGAGGCTGAGCGGCACACAGTCTCTTCCAGGAAATGACGTGAGCCCGCCTGCCACAGCTGCCCAAAAGGAGCTTTCTCTCATGGTGGGAAGGTTGCACAGTGTGGTTTAGGAGCCTGGAGGTAGCAGCCTGTGGTGAGCTTTGCACGCTGCTGGGAGAAGCAGGTGACTTCAAGGGCGCAGGAATTGAGAGTATTTTTCAGTTAAAGAATTTGAGGCGGGGTTTAGGATACTTGGCAAATACCCAGGTGGCCAGGCCTCTATGCAGTGCTTGGGGGGAACCTTTGGAGAGCTGGTAACCAGCCCACTGAAGGGGTATGGCTCAGATGAGGGCTGGTGGAGTGCTCTGCAGCCACTCTGACCTACTCAGAGCAGAGGAAGTGAGCTCGGTGTCCTCCAATGGGAGACAGAGCTGTTCTCAATGTAGTTGCTTAAGTACTCATCTAAGGCTTTGGATGCCCAAAGAGCACTCGACACCAGGTTTTCTCAACTTTGCCAGTCTGGGTTGAACAGTCCCTAACTTGCACATGCAAAATCCAAAATCTAAAATGTTCCAAAATCTGGAACAGTTTGAGAGTCAACATCGCTCCACAAGTGAGAACTCCACACCTGACTTTCTGTGACAGGTTGTAGTCAAAACTCAGGCATGCTAAAAGTAATGCAAAAATCACCTTCAGGCTCTATCTATGGAGTGTGTATGAAACATAAATGAAGTTCATGTTTAGACTTGAGCCCTATCTTTAACGTGTGTTTATGTATTTGTAGATGTCTCCCACCATCTGAATTTGAAACGCTTCTAGTCTCCAAACATTCTGGATAAGGGATACTCCACCTATAGTACTGACGTTTGGGCCACATAATTCACTGTGCTGAGGGCTGCCCTGTGCATTTTAGGGTGTTTAGCAGCATTCCTGACTTCTGCCCCTTACATGGCTAATAGCACCTCCTGCCCCACTATGACAACCACAAATATCTCCAGACAAAAATCTCTAAAAATGCCCTCACTTGAGAAGTTCTATGTTTGTAGAAAACAATACACAGTGTTCCCTTTCCCCACCTCAACTTCCAGACCTACATGTAGCTCTGGGAAAGAAGGCGGGTGTCAGATAATATGTTTTTAATATTTGAATACCAGGCTTTTTTTTATTAGATTGATACTTGTAAAGTTGTTATTATTTTTGGATGTCAGCATGGTTGAATGACAGCAGTTTTGTATGCTCAACTTCATACTAACTCATGAAATCCGATTTGTGCAACCTCTGTCAAAAAGGGCCCCAGGACAAGGTCATGCCCTGTGTTGTTTATTAAACACCCCCAAAAGCATCGTCTGCAAAGGATGGTATTACCTGAGGCGGGTGGATGGGGATGGAGGAAGGAGAGCTTGGAAATGGGCTAGAACGAACTCAAAACACTGGAGAATATCCAAGGGCAGAGAGGGCCAGGGGTAGCTTTCCATGTCCCTGGCTGTGGGAAAGGGAGAGTACAGTGCGACTCAGAAGGGTCCTTCAAGGTGAGGGGGAGAGGGGAAAGAAACTGTGAGACACACTCTGTTTCATGGATGAAGCAGTCCAGGTGCAGCATGACAACCTGCCTCTTCCCATCACACAATTCCAATGCTGGCCCTTTTCCCTGTTTTTCCCATCTGGTATAACCAAGGGTCATGAGCTTCCTGGGTTCAGGAGTTTTGGTTCCCACACCGAGGAAAGGGCTGCTTCTTCTGTTTTTGCTTTCCTCAGTGCAGCGCATTCCGTAGGCACCCAGTCATGCTGTCCAATGCCTACTTGGGTGAACGACCCAGGCGTAGGCTGCTCTCCCAGCCAGGTGCTCACCAATGGGGCTGCGCTCATTTGCAAACCAGGAAGTGAGGGCCTATTACAATTTTCTTAGGATGGCACGCCCTGGCTCTGACTCAGCAAGCAAACGTCTACATCCATTTGTGCAGCATGTAGGTGGGAGGGAGGAAGCAAAACAGAACAAAGATATGGAGAGGGTGGTTCCTCCTGACTCATTGCACACTATGAATGGTTCCTTACCACCCGCTTTGATATGGCTTCTGGACAGGAAGCCAAAACTCAAGGAGAACAGCATTTGCACACATCCACCAACCTGGAGGCAGACTTACCAGGAAGCTAAGGAAATGCAACCTTTGAGGCCCTTCACTCAGTAGGCGCTTCCAAGTTCCCATCATTAATTTGTATTTATAATTTTGTATACGCTTTGCAGAAGGTGGGCTCACCTCTGTGTGTCTCTGCAGTCAGAAACCACAGCACTCAGTAGGCCAGTGTCTGGCATATTTTCACTAAACCAGGCTGGGAAAAGCCAGAAATGAGCATGGACGGGAGCTTCCGTTACCTCCTGTCCTTGTTCAAGGCACAAAGCGCTGCAGGTTCTAGTTCTCTTCCAGTGTGGTGTGGGACAAGCTAGAATTGGTGGACAGCAGTTTTGCTTCCTCCTTTCAATCTTCCTTACCTGTGGACTCCACTCCCACCCCGTGTGTATATGTGCATGTGCGTGTTTGTGTGCATGTGTGTGTGTGTGTGTGTGTAATTAGGGCAACCAGCCTTTTGGCCCATTACAAGGGGAGGAGGATGCTCCTCCCGCTGCCTTTGTGGTGGCTCTAAGTGGACACTCTATTCTTCTGCACTTCCTGCCCTGAAAGTGCTGACCAGGGTCACTCGCAGAGCTGTTAAAAGCTGCTGTGCCTCACCCTGGTGGCAAACAAGGCCATTCCAGGGCCCATCCATCAGCCCAGCTGGACAACAGCTTTGGGACCAGCCTGGGTGAAAGATGGGAAGTGAGCATGGGCGTGGCCCTGACTCACTCAACATCTAGACTGGTTTTGTCCAGGGACCCCTGTGTCCCCAAAGCAGGCAGCCGCAGGACCTGTGTGAGGAAAATCAACTTTTCTGTGTTGTCGTTGATGGAGGCCACGAGAACTGTTTTTTCCCTCTCTCATTCATTCATTGACTTACTAGTTGATTGCCTGCTTAAGACTGGACAAAAGCCTGTGTTGTCGTTGACAGTCCTATTTCAATAGCTGACATTTGGTGTTAATGGATGTCAAAAAAGATTGGGTCTAGAGAAGACACTTTTTTGTCTTCATTCTTTGGGGTGCCTAAAATCCAGCTCAAAGCTTTTAGCTGTTTTCATAGTTGAATGCCACAAATGGTTCCAATAATGCATAAATAAAAACAAAAGAATCACACATGATTCCTAGTTTTTGTTTGCTTTGTTTTTTGAAACAGGTCTTGCTAAGTCGCCCAGGCTAGTCTCAATCTTGCAATCCTTCTGCCTCAGCCTCCTGTGTAGCTGGGATTACAGGCATGTACCCAGCTAATTTTCCTAGTTTTATCAGTGGAGAATCACAGTCTTCAGTTGGTCACTCTGTTATTGAGAAACATTGAAAATCCAAACTTTGTGTCTCCATCAACTTTTAGCCATTGGCCACTTGGTAGATCAAGGCAATGGAGTGTGTCCGGGGCAAACATCTCCAACAGTTGTACTGCTGGTGTCTGCTGTATGCGTGGCCTCTGTTTGGAGGGAGAGCAGCAGGGGGAGAGGGGTGGCACTGAGCTATGGGTGAGGTCCTGTTCCCCACCTTTAAGTCTCTGTGCTCTGAGAACTGTTGTTGGGATGTCTGAGTTTTGGCCCCAGGACAGCTTGCAGAGCTGTCCTCCCAGCTGGTGCCTGGGAATAGAGGAAGCATTGGTGTTACTACAAGGTGGAAGGTGGTAAATGAATAATGCTTTCTACCTAAGTTTTTCAAGTGTCTATTGAGGCTATTGTAAAATGATCTATTTTTATAATGAACGTTATGTAATTTATAGTAGACTTTGTCCTTGTAGGTTTTTCCCATCAAAGGAAATTAAAATACAATCATTGTGAAAGCCTGGGGAACATTATTTGACCTAAGAGGAATCTTCGTGAATGAAAAGTTTACTGATCTTTAGGAGACGAAATATGAATACACATTCTGGTTTTTTCCTTCTCTGCTGGATCCTAGGAGAGAAGACAGAAACCACAGAGCTGGCTGGGCTGTAAAAGAAAATGGCCTGATGTGTCTTTTACCTTCAGATCATTTTTTTCCTAGCAGCACACAGAACTCTGAGGTCTGTACCCTCCCAGTGTCATCCACACATGGCCTGGAGTTAGCGAGGCAGGACTCTGAAGGCAGGAAGACAGAGAAGGAAAGCGAGGCTTCCAGCAGCTCCTGGAGTATACAGCACACCTTGGTTCTTTGCCTTCTGGCCTGGTTGTCATGGCTTAGTTGTCGTCTAAATATTTTCCTTGCTTCCCCTTTGGCATGACGAATCGGGGACCTCAAAACACTGGCTCTGTCCCACTGATGCCTGTTCTATGCCTTTCCTAGGGACACAAAGAGCTTGTTTGAAGGACCTGACCTGGCATGAATGTCGCACAAACGGGAGCAGGGCAACAACGCCTCTGTGTGCAGTACTGTGGCTAAGTAGCCCTTTGACTGTGGCAGTCAACACCTTTTGTTGTTGCCAGAGCCTTCGGGATTGATCCAGTATTAGCTGCGCTTTGAGGTGGGTTGGAGAGGGGCAAATGTTCCCAGAGCAGCTTCCAGAAGGGACAGGCCAAACACTACTTCCTTTGCTCCCTCCGTTCAAGGGATCTGCTAAGGAAAACAGAAGCTTGTTAGCCTCAATTTTGGAGATAAGTAGAATATATAACCAGAGACAGTAAAACCCTTTAGGAAGTTCCTACTTAACACATTTGGTTCTATGGTTCTTCGCATTTTCACATCTTGCCCTTGATTCTTGATTTCCCGTCTATGAAATTTTCATGAGTTGGTTCCTTTTGAAAAAAGAAATCTTAAATCACACATAATTATATTTACGCAGACTCTACTTAATTTACAAACTCACTGGACTGAGAGGGGGCTGTTCCACTAGAAAACTCAAGTTCAAGTTCAGGTTCTAAAATGTCAGAAACCCATCGAAGCTGGGGTGAGGTTTTGCCGTTGGAAAGATGTGCTCAAGTGAGCTGGTTGGTGACTGCAGCAGCACAACCAGTTGCCATTGGAAGAAGTTAAACTGATGGGCAGTGATCCAAATAGTAGGGAAGGATTCTCAGCCCAACTTTTCTGTCCTCAAATTCTGTATCTTTGCCAACTGTCAACATTCTGCCTGTAGCCGAAATCCAAAGCCACCACAACAAACTCTAAAGCAGGTTTCTTTTCCTGTCCTCCAGAGCACCTATCTTGATTTCATGTCTCTCCCCTTATTTACCTACTATCAGGGAGGTTTTTTGTGTGTGGGGGGTGTAATCAGAATAGATTGTGCATAAATAAATATTTACGTGCAAATTCTCAAACTCTCGAACAACGTTTGTTCAAAGATGTTAAAGTTCCTTCATGAATACACCCACTCTGCTAATAAATTTGCAATGGAAACCAGTGAACCTTTCATAGTGCCCCCTGACACGGTTCCCTGGAAAGATTTGCATGGTCTCATCCTTAGGAAACTGACCATCTGGGAGTCCAGGCAAGATTTATGTATGAGTCAACTAGAGAGTAATACTTGTTGGTCTTCTAGAGTCTCTAACCTTGTGCTCAGTATAGAAAAGGAGATCAGGTGATGCTAATGCAGTGAAGAGAGTGCTCAGTTGTGGTGTTCAGGCAATGGAGTGGAGCCTCTGAGAACTGAGGAAAGATATAAGTGACCATAACTGGTGTAGTCTGTGTGCAGAAGGTGCAGGGCTGAGCCACGTCTTGAAGGAGGACTGAAAAGAGGTTGAATGGGTTAGAATGGGGTACTGTAGGTAATCGGGAGAGCTGCAAGACATATGCAGGAACCAGAGCTTGGTCAGACCACAGGATACACACTGACAGGGGACTGAGAAGAGCCATGATGAGATGAATTACAGAAGAGGGTGAAAATGAGAACTGAGACTGAGAAATACTCCAAAACCCAAAATCCTAAATATTCCAGAATCTGAAATACTCCAAAACCAGAAACTTTTTGAGCATCTGTATGACACCAAGTGGAAAAGTCCACATCTGACCTTACAGGATGGGTTGCAGTCAAAGCACAGGGGGACTGAAGTATTGTAGAAAAATTGCTTTCTGTTCATGTGTATATGACACATCAACGAGTCTCCTGTTTAGACTTGGGTTCCCCATGGTGTCTGTGTGTGTGTATGTACATATTCCCAGATCTGAAGATATTCCAAGGCCTTTTAAGAGCCAAGCATTCTGGATAAGGGACACTGCCTGTAGTAGGACCTTAAGATGCAGCAAAACTCATTGTCCTGAATTGGACGGAGCCACATGGGCAGGGTTTTTTTTTTTAAATTGATTTTTGATGAAATACATAAAACATTAAATTGACTGTTTTAACAAGTTTTCAGTGCGTGGATGAGTAGTGTCGTGTATTTTCACACTGTTGTGTGCAGTCAGTCTCCAGAGCATCTCTATCGTGCGAGTTGGAACTCCACACTGAGGAACTATTGCTTACTTATTCCCTGTCTCCCTCTAGCCTTGGAAACCTAGTTTCTGTTTGTATGAATGTGACTCCTGTAGGTACCTCATACAAATGGAATCACACAGTGTGTTTGTCTTTTTTTGCGACTGGCTTATTTCATTTAGCATAATGTCCTCCATGTTCACTCATTTGAACTGTGTGTCAGAATTTCCTTCCTTTTTTTTTTTTTTAAATATTCAAGCATTTTATTAAGTCAGATGAGAAATCTCCGTGTTGCTGCACATACAGGCTGGTGGACAGTGATCTGGGCACGGCTGTTGCTTACTGAGGGTGGTGAGTCTGCAGTGTCCAGAGCGTTCACAGAGCAAACACAGCAAGGTCATGTGAGTAACAGAACAGTGAATCATGACAGAGGTCACAATTCATCCTGCACCTTCAAAACATACACGTCTCATGCAGAAAAAAATCTGAAGACTAACAGATACAAATTTCCTTCAGGAACATGAAGTTGCTTACAATGGACTGACTTGTTTTATTCACAGAATTTTTGTCCTTTTAAAGGCTTCATAATATTCCACTGACTGTATGTATCCTATTTTGTTTACCCATTCATCTGTCACTTGGGTTGTGTCTACCTTTTGTCTATTATAGGTAATGATGCTACAAACGCGGGTGTGCAAATATCTCTTGGAGACTCGCTTTGACTCCTTTTGAGAATATGCCCAGAAGTTGGGTCAATTAGTGATTCTAAAATTTTTGAGAAACTAGTGTACCATTTTCTTTTTTTTTTTTTTTGGCGGCACCTGGGATAGAACTGCGACCTCGTGCTTGCCAGGCAGGCACTTAGGTCACTGAGCTAAATTCCTGGTCCTTGTTTTTTTGAGACAGGGTCTCACTATGCCATTCAGGCTGGCCTTGAGCTCACTTTCTAGCCCAGGCTGGTCTCGAACTCGCAACGATCTTCCTGTCTCAGCCTCCTGAGTGCTGGGATTACAGCATGCGCCACCAGGCCCAGCTCAGCATACCATTTTCTACAGTAGCAGTACCATTGTACAATTTCTTCATGTCCTCGCCAACACTTTTTATGATATTTTAGTTTTGGATTGTAGACATTCTGATGGGTGTAAGGTGACATTTCATCTTGGTTTGGTTTGCATTTCCCTAATGACTAGTGAGGATAAGCTCCTTTTCCTGTATTTGCTACTGCATGAAAAGATGGCCCTTATATATCTTCTTTGGAGAGAAGTCCATTCAACTCCTTTGCCCATCTTGAGTAGAGTTTATTGTAGTTGTCGACTTTTAAGGGTTCTTTCTGTATTTTGGAATTTTACTAATCCCTTATTTTGTATGCAATTTGAAAGCATTTTCCCCATTCTGTGGGTTATCTCTTTATACTGCTGATCATGTCCTTTGATGAAGTTCTATTTGTTTCTTTTTTCTTTTGTTACCTTTGCCATTGGTGTCATATCCAAGGAATCTTTGCCAGATCCATTTTCTGAAAGTTTCTTCTAAGAATTTTATAGTTTTTGGTCTGACATGTAGGTCTTTGATCCATTTTGAGTTAATTTTTGTATATGGTCTAAGGATCTAACTTAGTTATCTTTTATGTGTATTTGCAGTTTATCCAATACCCATTAGTGTCCTTTTCTTATTCATTTAACCATATACATAAAAGCTCATTTCTGGATTCTCTATTTGAGATCAGAAAATATGAGACCTCTTTTTTTTTTTTTTTTTTGCAGCACCGGGGATTGAACTCACGATCTTATGCTTGCCAGGCAGGCTCTTAGGCCGCTGAGCTAGATCTCTGACCCTTGTGTTTTTGAGACAGGGTCTCACTATGCCGTTCAGGCTGGCCTCGAGCTCACTTTGTAGCCCAGGCTGGTCTTGAACTCACAACGATCCTCCTGTCTCAGCCTCCCGAGTGCTGGGATTACAGGCCTGAGCCACCACACCCAGCTAATCATTTTTTTTTTCTTGTGGCACTGGGGATTGAACTCATGGCCTTGCACTTGCCAGGCAGGTGCTTAGGCCACTGAGCTAGATCCCTGGCCTCTTTCTTTTTTCAAGATTGTTTCCGTTATGCATAGTCCCCTGAGGTTCCACACAAATTTTAGAATGAATTTTGCTGTTTTTACAAATGGTGCCATTAGAATTTTGATAGTGATTGTGTTAAATCTCTGGATCACTTTGAAAAGTATGAATATCCTAACAATATTAAGTCTTACAATTCAAGAACAAGGGATGTTTTTCATTTATTTGTGTATTCCTTAGTTTTTTACAACAAGTTTTTATTGTTTTCATTATACATATCATTTGCCTAAATGGCTAAGATTTTTCCTAAATATTTTATTCTTTATGATGCAATTATAAATAGAATTGTTTTCTTAATCAAAGCAGATAGTTTGGCCTTCCATGATGATTCAGTCCCTCTATTTCATTTTCCTTTCCAAAGAGTAGCTGGTACTAATTAGGTTGAGGGCATAGGCCAGCCAGAGGTACAATTCTTTGTAGAATTTGCAGGAGGAAGGTGGGATAGGTATAGAGTAGCTCTGAGGTTGATCAAGGTCTTTGAGCTTTCTAGACCCGTGATATAATATGTCTTATTCAAACGTGAAGATGAATTACTTCCTTCCAAATACTACTTTAAGTGAAGCGATGGGAAATGTAGCAGTGGTTGGGAGTTTATTTATGTTTTTATAAGTTTGACTACAGCAAAAATTGTGAGAAGTAAACAACATATCCTTAGCTGTGTCATCTCCTTGTTCCTTCTGCTTTGATCTTTTTCTTTTTGGCTATATTCCTGCTCCTTTCCTCAAAGTTCCCTTTCCTCTGTGTTCTTAACAAAACGTAGCCATTCTTCTGTAATTTCCTTGGGTCTTCACTGAGCAAAAGCAAGCTATTCGTGAAAAATTAACTTGCAAAGCATGAGCAAGTCAAGTCCTCGCAGTTTAGTGAGGTGATAATGTCTTTATCTGACCATGAATTGTTTAGTCCTGGTGACTTCAGGAACTCATAGGCTGTGGAGGTTGGGAGTGAGGGTGTGATGATTTTGGGTTTTTACAAGGCCTGGACTCTATCTGGTGGTGGACAGATATGCTAGGGACAGATAAATCAGAGGCAAGGTGACTTGCTGGCTTGTGAGGCACAGATGTGTGCACTAGGAATGTAGCTCAGTGGTAGAGAGCTTCCCTGGCATGAATGAGGTCTTGAGTTTTATCCCCACCTTTGAAAAGCTAGGTATGGTGTGGTGTGTCTCTATTCTCAGCTACTTGGGAGATTGAGGCCAGAGAATTGCAAGTTCAAGGCCAGCCTAGGCTACTTAGTATGTCTCTTGGTTACTTTTTTCTCGTCATTGAGAAAAAATACCTGATGCCCAAAGTGAAGGAAGGAGAGGTTTATTTCTTACAGTTATGGAGGTTTTAGTTCCCACAGCTTCTTTCTTAGGCCCACTCTGTTCAATCTGCAGCTTTCCTTAGATGATCCATGCCCCTGGGGTGGGTGTAGCACTCACACCATCTGCCTGCCCTCCTCTTGCTCAAGCTGAGGATGTTACAAACTAGGGACCCTGGCCCCCTGCTGCTTCCCTGACTACATGAGGCTTGGGGGGGACACCTACAACCATAACAGTAAGACTACCTGAAAATAAAAATAAATAAATAAATAAATAAATAAACAAACAAATAAATAAATAAAAAAAAGCAAGCCCTGGGGATATAGCTCAGTGGTAGAGACCCCCTGGTTTCCATCCTTAGTACTGCAGAACCTTCAAACACCCTCCACCCCACCAAAAACCCAAACCAAACCAAAACAAAAAACAGCCCCAAGACCAACCAAACAAAAAGCCAGTGTGAGCCAAAGAGGCTCACTCCTAGCGGGGCCCCTGAGGTTGGGCCTGGCCATGTCTTGAGTGGCTGATCACAAGGTCTTCAGGGAGCTGGTAGCTGTGATCGAAATCAGTCTCTTAATGACCCATTTCTAACCTTAGTGCTTCCTACAGGTTTGGCACTGGGAAAAGGGCTATTGAGGACAGCATGGATATAAGAAGCTCAGGGCACTTTCCCAGAAGTCTGTTAACTTCAGAGCTCTGGAAGATTTTTGTCTCCAAGTCTGAAAGCTAGATGCCCCCAACCAGCTTGTACTGGCTGGTGACCAGTGTGTGGGCAGATGAGCACAGGGACACCTGCAGGAAGCAGTCTGAAGCCTGGGGACCTCTGTCAGGTGTCACCTGTGTGACTACTATAGCTGAGGAACAGGTTTCATCTCCAGGACCCTGGTGGCTCCCGTTTGCTCCGGAGACCACTGGAGGCCCGGGCTGCATGATTCTGTACCTCCGCAGTGCCAGGCGGGGCTTGGCAGTGAGCTGGACTCGGGATTCTGCTTTGTGTCCAGCTGTTCCACAGAACTGCCTGCCATGTGAATTTGAGACAAAGTCCACAAACATTTCACTGCAAAAGCCACCTTTTATCTCCCTTTCCAGAACCTCCAAGAGCGCCAAGCTTGGTGGCTTGCCAAACAGGCTCCATTCCTTGTATGTGGTGTACGGTAGGTGTTGTGGGGTTACTGTCTACCTAGTGAACCTGTGTGCAGACTTTGGATGGGAAATGGGGGGACTGCAATGGTCGGGGGGGGGCCTGAGGGGAAAGCGTGCCAACATTACCTCAGACAAGGGATGAATACAAAGACTCCCGTAGACCAGACGAACAAAATAAAACAGAGCAAAACAAAAACAAACTCAGAACAAAGGTAAATACTTCTTTCCTACTTCCTCCCTTCCCATGCACCTCATTTGTGTTGGTGGAGGCTAGAGATTAATGAATGTTTTGGAGCCTCTGATTATAACTCCACATGTATAGAGATTCAGTCGTAAGATTAGGACCTTCTTTGTTGAAACAACAGAACCTCGTGTTATTAAACCTTTCCTCTCAGCTTGACACCTGCTCCTCTCCTATCCTCATCCTAAGATCCTGAGTCCCTTTGTTCTTTTATCTTTGTTCCCTGGTGATTCAGGTGGAGGGTTTGTGCTGGAAATTAAGGTTTTGGAGAAAAGGTCCCTGCATTTCTTCTGTTTGGATAGAAAGCTGCAGTCTCAAGATTATAATAATCACAACTTGCCCTGTACTAACACACACTATTTCCCCAATGCATCTCACACCTCTTAATTTCTACCCTAGAACTGCAAGAGACCTTTGCCAGGGTATATGTTTTGTCTCCAACTAGATTGTCACAATTGGTGAAATGAGCTCCACGATCACTTCCAAATCATTTCAGGATTTTCCCATTCTATTTTCAGTGCCCTGACATAATCTGGGTGACTTCATCTTTATGTGCACCCGGTCTCCTAGGGGTATGGCAGGCACTCAGTTCGTGTTTACTATTAGTACTCTCTAGGGACATTCAGAGTGATTGCCTTGGAAGTTTTCCAGTCAGGCACTGGGGTAGGCATTGACATTCCTCTCTGGATTGAAGTCAAGAGGCAGATGCCACCGTGGTCAGTGCCTCATCCAAACTCTGGCGTAATAGGAGAGTCCAACTGCTGCTTCTTGACAACTGTGAAGCCATGATAATAGGCCTAATAAATTTTCCTTGCAGTTTCAAGAGGATGTGGTATCTTTCACTTCCTGTCCCAAACTGCTCTGCATTGTTGCGCCATATAACAGCTGCTTTGCATCAAGGCATGGCTGACTTCCAGCTGGGGGAGGGGGGATGGTATCCTGTAGTGTTATAGGGGCAACTTGTATTTGTGGTGTAGAATCTACATCTCCACTCACAATCCATCTGGACATTGATGCCTACAGTCTAAGCAGGGCATTAAAATAATAGATTTAGGAAAGGCGCAAACCACAATTCCAATTTTACAGGTGAGACATGGTTGTTGTGTAAGGTGATCAGACCTGCTCATTACATGCTGACCCACAGTCATGTACCATGCATGCTTTCTGATCATTTTGCTTCTTTCATAAATGGGGAGAAACAAAATGCAAAGGGATATATGAAGAAGCAGAAGAAAGCAGTGGCCAAAATTTCCACCTAGCCTCCTGGTACTTTGTATATATTTTACTTGCATTATGGGACAAAATTAAACGTAGACAAATTATCATTGGCTTCTCTTTAGAACAACGGATGATTTATGACGCAGCAGAGGGCTTCAGATACGGTGCCTGCATTGCTGGGGCTTACCTTGTCCCAAATGCACTGTTTTCATTGTAATTTTTCAGCAGCGCCTTAAAAATTTGTCTTATTCTCACCATGTCTGTACAGGGAGAAAACCATAATACGTTTGTAAATTTGGGTTCACTTGATGTATTTTCTGAATGTTTACATTTAGAAATAATTCTGGACTTATGGAAAAGTGGGAGCAGTAGACAGAATTCCTATATAACCTCTGCCCAGATTTTCTGAATGTTATAATCTTCCTTTATTTACTTCATTTTTTTCTCTCACACAGAAGAATGTTGAAGTCAGCTTCTCTTGGCCTATAAGAGGCAGTCACTGACATTTATGAAACTTTGTAAACTAGTTGTTTAACATGGCCTTTGTTAAGCATTAAATTATTTTAACTTATGATTGAATTATGTTAATTTAATTTAATGTAAATTAAATTACATTAAATGTCGTAGTTATGAAGGCATCCCCTCAATCACAAACTGAAATAAATGTTCAATAATTAAATACCCAAGACTCACCTCTTCCCAATTATTTTACTATTATCTCTGTACCAGAGGAGATTTTCTTCTATTATATCTGTGGAAAAACTATATCATGGGGGGCTACCAAGCATACTTCTCAATTCTTATTCAATGACATTTCATAATTAGCTTAAAGTAGGCCATGGTGAAACTGTTTTCTCTGAAGAAATTGGTAAATGTTTTAAATCAGAATGTGACTTATTGTCTTATTGTTTGTCTAGATATATGAAAATGATGACAGTAAGGTAACATAGCAGATTAGAGTGTGTTTTGTTTGTAGATGTTACACTATGAATAGAACCAAAACCTGATTCAGCATCAGTGTCTGTCACTGACATATGACTGACAATCCAACTTGCTTTACTTCCCTCTTATTCTTTAATGTAAATGAAACCGTTTACCTATATTCTTGTCAGAACTAAATCATTCATCAAGTACAACCTCAATTAGTGACAGATAAAAGTTTGACAAACATCAACGTCTGTTTCATTTCAAAGTGAGACTTGTAGTAGACATATATAGGGAGAATTTCTACAAGTATATGTGTCTATATCTTTTCGAAGTTGTATTTTGGACCCAGCAGCCAGTGATCTCAGGAATTCACTGTCATATAAAACGGTCCATCCGAGGAAAGTGGCCTTCCTGGTTAGTGGTCTCCATACATGGTGTGCATTAGAGTTACTGGTGTAGTTTTCTAGTAAATGTTCCTGGGCTTTGTCTGTTGGAGCAGCATCTTGGGGGTATGGTGGGCTATGTCTCTGTCTTTAAAGTATTTTCCAGGTGTTTCAGATGATGCCAGAGAAGAGACTATCACTAAATGCTGAAAAGAGATTCTCGAAAGACTTATCTTGAAGGGATAAGGATAATCTCTAAATACTACATTGGTTTTATGTAAATAGATGCTTCTAAAGGGCTCAAAATATTTTAAAAGTTAATAAGTAGCGAAAATGCTATTTTTAAAATCCAAACTTGATTGCCACTACTGAGATTTGTACCAAGCTAGTTTTTCATGTGTCCTGCAAAACCAAAGTGCAGAACAGCCCCTGCTGGATTTTCAAAAAAATGCTAGTTATTAAACTCTAAATTAAATAGTTAAAACTATGGTGGAAATTGAAACTCATTACCATTTACTCATAAGGACAAGTGACTCAATCTAAATAGTAGCTTTGATGGGTTAAATACATTTAAACAAATAGTTAACTATAATAGTAGGGGATTAGTATTTTTGAAGAGCTCTATTTTAGGTAGGGCTTCAACTGATATTCTTTGATAATCTCTGTTTTTTCTCTGGCAGTGGATGCCTCTATTTGTTTTGTACAGTCTTTTTACTGTGTTGCATTTTAACAATATTCCCTCAGCACAGAATATGCAATTCTGTTTGTAATGCAAAAGTGTATCAGCTAAGATTAGGAAATAACAAAATAGTTGTTTTAGAGTTGGGCGTGGTGGCCCACCACACCTGTGATCTCAGCACTCAAGAGAATCACTGTAAGTTCCAGGCCAGCCTGGGCTACACAGGCTCTTAGTCTGTTTGAATAGCTATAACAAAATACCTGAGACTGAGAAATTCATAAAATAGAAATTTAAGTTTTTACTGTTCTGGACATTGGCAAGAGGAAGATCAAGGACCTGGTGGATGGGTGTCTCATGAGGTCCATGTTCCACTGTCAAGGGGATTTCTTGTTGCATCTACCAGAGGGCGTGTGCTGTGTCCTCACGGGGGAAGAGGTGGAGGGGGTAGGGGAGCCTAGACAAGGGACCCACCTCTGTCCTCATGACTCAGTCATCTCCTTGGGGCCCTGCCGCTCAATACTAACACACTGACAGTTAAGTTTCAGCACATGAATTTTGAGAGACATCCAGACTGTAACAATTACTAGGAAAAAATTAACTAAAACTTTCAGTGCCAGCCTGAGGCCTTGTTTAACACCCTCACTCAAGGTCAATTCTTTAGAGAATATAATTTTTTACTATGGATTAGGGCTCAGATACTGTGAAGTTACATGTTGACTTAGAGACTTTCGTTCACCAGAGATAGAAATGGCTTCTGAGTGGTAGAAAAGATAACCTCAAATGCTTATAGTTTTATTACTCCGTAGGTCATCGGCTGGTTTGATCTCTGGCTCAGGGAACTTATTTTGGCGTATCTTTTTTGATTGACTCTATAAACCTTCATTCTTTAAATTCTCCTCTGAAACAACTTCACTATTCTTTTAGTCCCTCGTTAACGAATTGCATACATTTTGATACAAGGTGTGATCAAAAGATATGGTGAATGTTTACATTTTGAAAACTCATTACAGTAAAAGACACGTTGCCTGTAATCTTCCTCAAGATACTCCTCCTTGGTTCAAACACACTCACCCCATTTCCTTGCCACATTCTGAAGCAGTTGTGGAAGTCCTTGTTTGTGAGTGCCTTTTCAAGGCTGTCTTAATGTCTGCATTGATTTAAAACATTTGTGGCAGTTTCTGTCAAATAAAAGTATTATGGTGCGTCCTCATGCATCTTATTTACCCATGAGTGTGGTGGCCTAGTGGGAAGGGCCTCAAATCTAACTCGGCTACTTCACCTGCCATGATGACTTGGGTGAGTTGCTTAACTACTCTGCGTGACATTCTATCCCCCGTTTCACAGGGCAGTTGAGAATTCCATAGTACATTGGCCAGCTCAGACCCAAGACACAGCTGTGCCATCATTTATTTTATTTATTTATTTTTTTGCGGCACCGGGGATTGAACTCACAACCATGCACTTGCCGGGCAGGCGCTTAGACCTCTGAGCTAGATCCCCAGCCCTGTTTTTTTGAGACAAGGTCTCACTATGCTGTTCAGGCTGGCCTTGAGCTCACTTTGTAGCCCAGGCTGGTCTCGAACTCACAACGATCCGCCTGTCTCAGCCTCCCGAGTGCTAGGATTACAAGCATGAGCCACCACGCCCGGCTTGTGTCATCATTTAGAGGTAGCTGACCCACTCTATGGGGTTGTCTGTGCCCTTTGTCTAAGCCTTTCGACTGGCATGGAAATGAGGGGACACATAGAGGCCTGGTCCTCTCGTATGAGGCCCAAGAGTTTATTGGGAATGAACATGAACTCCACCCACCACCAGGGTTCAGAAATAAACAGGCATGGCTGATGCACCCCAGGGCAGGAAAAGCAAAGAAAAGTCAGGTCACAGGAAAGGGACACATGCTTCTTGTTGCTGAGATTAGCTGAAATCTTACAATAGGCCGAACTAACATGTATAAACATTTAATCTTTCCAATCCCTGTGAAGAAGACCGTCTTTTGAGTTAGGAGACTGAGCCCCAGAGAATTTAACTGACTTGCTTGAGGCTACGCAGCCAGTAAGTGGCAGAGTATGATCTAGAGCGAGCAGTCTGGAACTATGCTCTTAACTTACACCATCTGGCTCTAATTGAAGCCACGCCTACCAGAGCAGAGCGCTAACACACCCTGGGCCGGAGAAGTGAGGGTGAAAATGGAGCTCTTTATTACTGGAAACTTAATAAACTCTCCCGGGGAAAGCTCTCTCAGAGAGCTGGGCAATAAAACCAAAGTCACTGTAGCACAAGAGGCCCCACTGTGTTTGTATCAAAAGCGCTGGGCCCCCTGGATGAAGGGGCTTCTCCATATGGATGGAGAGAGAGTCTAGGATATACAGGAAGCAGATGGAGAACATGAGGCTTCCAGAATGCACCAGTGGAGATGGCACAGGACACCGGGCGTCTGTGCTCGGGTTTGCACAGGTGGTTCCTAAGTAGTATGGAGCCTGGAAATGAGCTGTGTTGATTCTGGCATTCCTGAGTATGGTGATGAACTGAGGGTGCTGAGAGCCAAGCACC
>RJWT010018814.1:0-18688 GCA_004365215.1 Cuniculus paca
GTGGCATCTAGTTCTGGGAACACTGCTTAGTCTATTCCTTGGCATGGGACCTGCAGGGCAGGTTTGCAAATGCATGACACACACTCAGACTCACAGAGCACCTACTGCTTCTGCCTCTCCCTCCTGCCATTTACCCACCAGCCACTCCTACCCATCCCCAGCCGGCCCAGGGAGTCTTGCCACCTCACCACCCCACAAGGTGTTGGGGGGGTGGGATTTCCCAAGAAACCTTCACTTGCTGTTTCATTTGTCTTGATGAGAATAACTTCCTTCCTGGAGAGTAGAGGAGTCACTACACAGTCATAAAGGAGACTCCACTTCCCTGGTGCCCCACACCCTAATCACACTGGATCTCTGGGGACTCTCCAAGGAGTCTGCCCAAGCATCTGATGGACCACAAGGCCCTAGGACTCAGAATGGGGGGGCAGTTTCTCTTCCACATGTCACCACCGCAGGATGCTGCTGCTGCCACCAACGCTTCTAGCTTGGGTTGAGCAAGAACTGTCTGTCTCCACCCTGGACCATTTCCCCAACAGTCAGACCACACTGGAGAATCAAATTCTAGTGTCCCAGAGGACAGACTCCATGTCTTGCTAAGCAGCTTTTCTTTGGCTGTCGTCTCCACTTCGGTTGCCATTTTCCTGGATCTTTTTGTTCGTTTGTTTTTGTATTTTGAGACAGGGTCTCACTATGTAACCCAGACTGGCCTCCAACTCACTGTGATCTTCCTGCCTCAGCCTCCCTAGTGCTGGGGCTACAGGTGTGTGCCACCACACCCAGCTTTTCCTAGCTCTTGATTAAAAGTGACCTATGCCCTTTATCTACACAGGCAAAGTTTGACTGCCTTTCTCCTTCTGGTGTTTGCCTACTTTACAGTCAGAGTTTCCCACGGGAGGTGTGGTCTGGGAAACCCAAAGGACAAAATGAAGAGGATGCGATGGGGAGAAGAGAGAAGAGGAAGCATGAGTATGAGTCTTGGCTCTCCTGTGAACCCCAGTTCCCCTGGGGGAAGCTGAAGAAGAGTTGGCAGGCCTTTCCGTCCCAGTCCGAGATAGGGGCGGGGCAGGAAAATCAAAGGTGAGGCCAGTTACAAGTCAAGGGTAAAGGGAAGTCACACATGGGTAGGCTGGGTCCCAGGACAAGGTGGCTGGGAGAGATGCTACCCTCAGGGAAATGACTGAAATTGGCTGATGATGCCAGGGAGCAGGTTGGAGTGTCGGGACTACTCTCAGAACAAAGTTACCCTCATCGCCCCTTCACATGTGGCCTCCCCCTGCAACACAGTGAACCATCACCGTGTCTGACTACTGCTGGGTTTGGGGAGGTATTCACTACGAGGATGAAATGTTCCAGTTTGCCCTGGACAACTTTGGTTTATGCCCACTGTCCTGGCATAACCACACAGAGCCTTCCTGTTCACTCTCAGCAGAATCTGCGAATGATACATCATAAGTCACTCTAGCATATCCAGCAGGGGATCAGCACAGGAAAAAGTGAAAGAGAAATCAGAGAGAAGCACAACTAGAAGTGAGGCCTTGGTGATTAGGAATAACGGCCAGGCTGGGTTCACCCCAGTTGTCTTCTCAGTGCTGGACAGTGATACAGAGAGAGCTGCTGGCCCTCCCGAGGTTCCACGTCTTGGGAGCAAAGGCCTGGCTTGCTGGAATCTGCTTCCTGATATCTTTCAGAGGGCCTGGCAGCATGCTGAGCACACAAGAGGCTCTTAAACAATCCGGTCATTTCCTTACTTTTCTCTACTTGCATCCCAAGTGGACTTGAGGCAGTGACAAGTGAAAGCTGCTGCCCTATAACCCTCTACCCACCCACACGCCTAGCTGTCACGTAGGTGCTCCTGCTCAAGCAGGCACAAGACCTCCACTGCTGCACAGGTAGCAGACGATGTCTAGCAGAGGTCCCAAGGCTGGCCTTGGTCACTGTCTCCATAGGAAGTGGAACTCCCCTTCCTGTCTTGAGTCACCATTTGATCTAACCTACCAGGCCTCAAGCCTTCTTCCCCCACTGAAGGTGTGGGCTTTGCACACCTGCTATCTGTTCTGCAGCTAGAGGGTAGGGGCCTAGGAAATCTGTTGGAGCTTTGGAAGCTTCCTTTGGGACTCTGTCCCAAAAAGAGATCAGTTTAGAGGCCAAATAAGGGAAAGAGACTGAGAAACCATAAATACAAATAACCATGCCACCCTGAATAGCACCCAAACCTTCCATAGTACAAACTCTGATGGGGTTGGCTGAAGAGGAGTGAGGGGGTCAGGAAACCTCCTTCCTTACTCCATTTTCCAGCCCTTCCTTCTTGGTAAGGCATCAGGTCATGGTTGCTAAAGACCACCCAAACCCATAGCCATAGGACCCAGGCAGAGAATAGACTGTGAATCCCCCAATGTCTTGCAATCTGAGTCAACTCCACAGTCTGGCTGGCCTCCCCGGATTCTTCTCAAACAAGTCCAGAGAGGCCACGTGTGCTGGGTCACTCATTCCTGTTTAAGGATCCCTAGAACCCAAAGCAAAACCCAGAGAGAAATTTTCACTCTTACCACCTCCTGATCTGGCTGCATGCCAGTCCTGAAACAATATCAGAGAGATCCATGGTTCTCCTCAGCCCTTGAACAGGGAAGGGTGGGTGAAGTTTCCTCAACATACAACACTGTTGGTCACGTTCCAGACAACCCATTCCCACCTCAGCGAAGTTTCCCAATTCCCCAGTCTGTGTTAAAGCATTCTCTTCATTTTTGGGTTCCGGAACCTTTTCAATTTCTTCTCTGTGCCCACCCCACTAGTAAAGAAGGACTGCTAACAAGATCACTCGGTGGAAATGGGATGAGGAAAGGGAAAAGTCTGCAATTCTGAGATGCATCTCCCAATCCTAAAAAGGATAAGAGGGGTAGATTTACCACAAAGCCGCGGATCCCTTTACAGTCACCTCCTTCTGGAATCACCCCATAGCATTATTCCAGTCATCCCAATATTCACTGCTCTGGGTCTGAACCCCCGCCTGTCACCCCTGGCACCAAGGAAGAACACCTTTCAGAAGGGAGCTGCAGCAGAGCTGAACTCTGCCCAGAAGAACTTCTGAAATGCTCAGAAAATGCCTGCCCAACTGCTTGCCTGGGCTCTGGCCCCTCTGGCTGTAACTGAGCCCAGACAGGAGGCTGGCTGACTCACTCACCGCACAGAGGAGAAAGGGGAGGAGGAGGAGGAAGAGGAGGAGGAAGAAGAAGAAGAGGAGGAGGAGGAGGAGGAGGAGGAGGGAGAATGGCCTAGTCTCAGAGATCCAAGGCTTTCCCAGCACAAACCGACTGGGTCTTAGCCTCTGGTCCATGAGAAGGGGGTGCAGCTGTCCACTAGCCCTGGAGACCACACGCAATTCTCACCTGGATAATCCTGAATCCTCACCACCCACAGACTCAGGAACCCTCCCTCTCCTGGTAGAAGCTATTCCCTAAGCCCCCTCTTCGATTACATGCTTGCCCCCGAGTTCCTCTGGACATCTATGGGCAAGAACTCCTGAAAAAATCCGATGACTAGAACCAATCAGGTGTCAAATCACTGGTGGTCCACACAATGTGAGCACAGGTGAGCATATGTAGCTCCTGCAAGATGATAAACAAAGCTACACACGCTCCACCTCCAGAAGACCTTGGCACCCTCGACAGTCAATGTCTCCCTTCCTTACTTCTCCACTTCAAGCCAAGGCGCTGGACAGAGAAAGGAAACAAGTGCTTCTTTTGCTGCCCAAGTGCTGAGTGCAGTGCTAGCGGAACTCTTGTTCCTTGATCCCTCCTCACCAGCCTAGGGCCAACTTCAGCTTTCCCAGACCGCGATGCCTGCTGTGTCCCAACCTCATGGTAGGACAGCCCGAGTCTCAGCCAACAAGTTTGCTCCTACGACTTATATTCTAGGGCTTGCACTCGGACAGTCAGATCTCGGGACCCCCAACGCCCTAACCCCGGCCTAATCCCTATCCTAGGGTCTCCTTGCCCACTGCTCCCGGGTCCGCACCTGGTCCGGTGGGTGAACACGCTGCTCGGCGCTCCCGGCGCCTCTGGCTGAGCTGCTGCCTTTTGACAAGCAGCGACAGCCCAGCACCTGGCCCCGCCCTCGCCCCGCCCCGGGACCGCCCTCTCCTGTGGCCACGCCCACAGCCGGTCCTCCCTGCAGAGCGTCTCCTCCGCGCCGCGACCATCTTGCCTTGGGAGCAACCACTGCGCTGCGTCCCTCGGGACTGACTTGGGAAACTTTGCGCTGCTGCCATCCGTAGGGCAAGGCGTGCTTCTGCCCGCTGTGGGGCAGTTGTCGATGATTTCGCGTGTGCAGAGCGAGGCTTCCGCCTGCGACGATCGGCGTCGCGTGCCCGCCTCCCCCGCGCCGTGGTTTCGCCCAGCCTGCGGGACGCCTCTGCCAGGTGCATCACCCCCACCTGGGCCGCGCCGGGCCTCCCGCGAGTGTGGTGCCCGAGGGGTCTGCGGGCCCTGGCGGTCCTCTCCGCGCTCGTGGGGGTCCCGGGGGCCCCTCGAGAACGTGTTAGTTATGCAGCACGCCAGGGAGCTCGGCCCGTGTCCACAAGTGAGGATAAAGGAGCGCGCGGGCCGCCGTGGAGCCTGGAGTTGCTGCGTCGCTCCCCCCCCCGACGTGCCCTGGCCCATCGGGACTCTCAATCCAGTGGACTTAGCTTCCGCGGCCCCTGGTCCCCAGTTCCTCCTCCCCACCATGATGTTGGTGTAAGGGGAGGAGATAATAAGTGTGTCCTGAGATGTGGAATTATGGACTGCTGCATAAAATTCGCCTTAGAAAAATTTGGCTAAAAATGACTCTCCATTCTGCTTACCTGTGTATGCAGTAGATACTAGAAGAGAGAGGAGAAGATGGGGTTCCCTCCTTTGAGTTCACTGGCCAGTGGGAGAATGTATGAATAGTAATGGCAACGTAAGTGCACAGAATGTTCCAGAGTAAAGATGTGCACAAGGTCCTCCCGCATTTGGTGACCTCCATCAGGCAGGGAAGATACTGCATTTGCATTTATATTTTTACTGAGGAGGATGCTCTGGCTTGAAGGGGTCAGGTCGAACAGGTGAGAAACTGAGGCATAGAGAGGTTAAGAAATCTGGCCAGCATGACTCAACCATTCCATGATGGATGGGTGCCAAATCCCCGGCAAGTTCCTTGGTCCAGGGAACTATTTGTGAGACAGCTGCAGCAGGCTGTATGATAACCGGCCTGCTTCAACTCTCAATTAATAGAAGAGGACAGACTAAACAGAAGGAAGAAACTTCGAACAGTCAAGTTCTGAAGCACTGAAGCAGGTGGTTAAGGGGATATCTGGGCAGTTTTCTCCCTGGGAAGCCTTACAAAAACAGAAAACAGAAGAGACGCACATTGAGCTTGGGAAGGGACCATCTATCCAGAGAAACAGATAAGCGTGAGTCCTCTTTGCAGCCCCTGCCAGTCTGATGGATGGAGTCTCTGTTGTAAGGAAAGTAATACAAAAAATTCCTTGCCCAAAGAATCATGAGAAAGCCTTCAGTGATTTTCATGGTGTGAGGTTTAAGAGGAAATTTCTGATAACCAACACATCGGGATGTTCTCAGGAAGTCTCATGAGCCTTTGGAACTGGGTGATTAAACTCAGAACTCACTTTTGTGGTGCTTAATTGGCCTGGCATCTTGTGTAAGATACACCTTTGTCAGTAGCTGATAGAAGACAAATATAAGGTTCTTTTTTTCATAGTGGTTAGTTGTAACAGTGAAGCTAGTAATTGACATTTATACACAGTTTTAGAGTATAAAAAGAAGTCTTTGGAATACCTTGTTCAATCTTCATCTCAAACTTTTGAGACAGGCAGAGTAGAAAATACTTTCCCCTTTGTACAATGGATATCCAGAACTTTCATCAGTTTTATAGCTGGAGAATGACAGAACTGCTTGAACCTAGGTCTTCTCTCTGAACATTCTTACTGTTCCATGCTCCCTTAAAAAGGTCTTCCATGTACTTCCAGTAGATGTTCTTCACCTACTGGATCACAGTCTAGATAAACCAGCCTTGGAGAACCCAGAGGTTCTGGCTTTGGCAAGTTTATAAGGAGATATATATATATCAACACATCCTGTCCTAGCTCCCTCACTATGTCCTAGCCATATTCTTCTCATCTTCTTCTTCTACCTAAACTGCTGTCTTTTCTCTTGTCTTTCTAGATCCCAACTTCAGATCCTGTCTGTCTCATCAAATTTTTTCCAGCATCTCCAGGCCAAATTAACCCATCATTCTGACCTTTAGAGTATGTATTACTACAGTGCATGGTTGATTGCTTGATAACAAACCATCTTGTGTTTATCTTGATAGATTTTTTTACACCTCAACTGTATTCTTAGGAGGGAGGTTATTTTGTAAAATGAAAAGGTGAAATTGCATGTGATTCACTTCCTCCCCTGTTCTGTTATACTCACTTAATATTTCCTGATTCTTACCAGCTGGGCACTAGAGGGTGGTTACCTATCCATTCTCCATCCTTCGCACACCTTCATGACAGGCAGCGGTCCTACAGTCTTAAACGCCTCTACATAGACTGCTGTGTGAACTATGCACTATATCTTCTGTGGAAAAATGAGTGTTCTTTCTTTTCCTCTAGTTAATGTTTCCAGTATCCTCACTTGTCCCTGGGTGGTAGTGGTCATTTAGGGATGTTCAGACTGGTTTGCGGCAGCACTCATTTCTGATCTGTTGCACCAGGGTACACCTATTAAGTGCTTGCTGTGTACAAGACACTGCACTGTAGTGTCATTGACTCAATGATCAGTAAAGAAACTAAAGAGTCCTGCTAGGAGCATCCTATCTGAAAGAAAAGGTTCCAGGTGCCAGTTTTAGGGCACACCTGTGCATTTCATATCACAGAATGGGGGTGGGAAGCAGAGCCCGGCACCCTGGCCACTGCCTGGCTCTGTGCCTGTAAGTGGCTGGGGCAGGTGCAGCTGCACTTGGGCTACAGGCTGTAGCCTGTCTCAGTCCATGAACCTCCCTTTTCTGCAGCCTGGCCATTTTCTGCCAGGTTGGCTGACGTGCTTTGAACCCCTCACCATGGTGCCGAGCTTGCACAAATCTCTTTGCCCCTTGGGGGTTCCCAGAGTCCCCGTCCCCATGGACAGGTTTAAGCTCTCCAGAGGCTGCTCTCCATGTAAAAGTGTGCCCTTTGAGCTCTCTGTGAAACACTCCCAACCTACTGTTTGCTTTCCTTTCTTAGGACCTTTTCCCCTTTAATATTTTATGATTATGGGTCTAGGAGTGCTTAAAGAAAGGCTTTCACTCAAGAAACTCCCAAAGAACATTCTAAGAGACAGAGTTGTACAGTCATAGAGGAGGAAGGGGCCAAGGCTTCTTTTCACACTTAGTTCCCCTGTTTTAGAGACTTTTTAAAGAAAGATTAAGCTCACAAAGATTAGCTCATTTATTTTTAGGACAAAAAGAACTTAGGACTCTTCTTTTTTATATTCTAGATGGTGGAGGTGGAATGAATGAATGAATGAATGAATGAATGAAAGACACAGTAAAAAAGGAAAGCAAGTCAAACAAAAGAGTCTTCCCAGGACAGCGTTTTTCAGATTCTTAACTGCAGCCCATAATAAAATAGGAATTTTTACCATGGCTTAGTGTACTCATGCAAATAGACAAGTTTTTAGAAACAAGACATACCCTGCAATATTTTCCATTATTTTCTCTATCATCTCTCCCTCCCTTCCATCTCCATTTCTTCCTCTCATTCTCTCTCCTTCATTTTCGGGTCTACCACACTGATTTCTTGGTTATGACCCAATGTTTAAAACATTTTTCCCTTGGTCATGGGCCATACTGAATGGATTGTTTAAGCAACCAATGGAAAGAAGACTCTATCCTAGAATTCGATTCTAAATAACATGAGCAAATCTTTCTCACCATGGTGTCCTCTTAGAACCTACAAAATGAGAGCTCTAGAAAGGCATTCCAGGGGCCAGCATGACTTACAAGGAGCACCTTCAGAGTCCTGTAGGGGCTCCATGCTGGCTCCAGGGCTCTGGAGGATTCTGCCTCCAGAATCACATGGCTAGGGCGAGGTGACCAAGGTTGCCCGTATTACCCAGTGTTTGACCTTAACTCAGCACTTGCATTTTCCATCTCTGGGAGGCTCTTTTGCCCTGGCAGACCTGATGATGTTTCGAAGTCCTGACTTCTCCAGATGAAGCGGCTCTGGGAAGTCGTCTGCCATGCTATGGGAAGTGAGAGTCTGCAAATTCAGCCTTCTCTAGATGGAATTGTGCACTGCCAGGTATTTGCTCCTAATCCATCTGACCCCAGGGCTCCATTCTCTGTAGCCCAGCTCATGTCTCCATCCTCAGGGCTTTGGCGCTTGTCTTTCCCACCTGCTCCCACATCCTAAAGCCCCAGGTTGCCAACCTGCTGCCCACACACAGTGTCTGCTGGCAGAGTAATGCAGAGCCTGGGGGGCCAGAGGAAGGAGCAGACTACCACCTGCACCTCCAAGCAGAGGCAGCTCAGAGCTCTCCCAGGCTCCCAGGCATTTGCTGGGCTCCTGTCCAAACTCCAGCAGATGGTGATGACTCTTCACCAAGCCCTAAGCCTGTCCATTGAGACTGGTGGAAAACTCCAGAGGCTAGGGCTCTTTTCCCCTTATAGCTGTCTATGACTGTAGGTTCTGCAGTGACCGTGATAACTCTCATGACAGATGCAGGACTCCCATCTTGGTCTTCTAGGGAGGAGTTCCTTGTGGAAGAACGTAGTAGTGGAGGGAAGTGGAAAGACTCTGTGGGGCGGGAATAAACAACTTAAGAGCAGGTGAGAAGGGAGTTGTCACATTACTGCCAAAGAGATCAGTAGGGAAAAGCTACTGACAAAAAAAGTCCCCTTTCCATAGAGGAAAGTCTCCAGGAAGGACGATTGGGCAATAATCTCTTCTTCTTCATACCAATGAGCAAAGCCCCGCAAGCCTTGTCCTGGGCATGCCCGATTGCTTCTCCAGAAGAACAGGAAGGACATTCCGTAAGCAGCCCGGGAATGCATTCAGCATCTCTCCCCTGGGGCCCCAACTCCAGAAACATGTGGCTGTTGACAGCTCTTCGCCTTTGCCTTTGGCCTCTGGCCTGGGACAAGCACACTGCAAGACACAGCTGCCCCTTTCTGTGGCATTTGCCTCCTTGTTCTCTGTCATTAAAGTTGTTAATGTTTTTGTTTCTGGTGTCCACCCCCACTTCCACTGGGAGTCACTCTGGACTGAATGACCGTGGTATGGTGTCGCTTTGTGTCATCCGCATGTCCTGCAGCCTAAAATGGTGTTTGATTGCAAAACTCTATTGGCAAAAAAGAAAACTGCCATTCCCACATATAAATAGTAAAGTATCATCATTAGCTAATAGCTCCAGCTATACTCTATTTTGGGTGAGATTCGTTAACAGTAACCAATATAAATTCGTGGTTCAAGCGGCATTCTTGTACTTTCTGAAAGGTTTTTATTGACTTTTCTGATTTTCCTTCTTTAAATTCAGAGGCTTTCCCCAGTGTACCTGCCAGACAACCATGTGACAAGAAGACTATGTATGGTGCTCATGTTCCTCTATTATTCAACATATTAAGGCTTAATGTTTCGAAGATAAAAACCAGATAAGGAGGAAGCCATAATATTGCCTCCCTATCTCTGGAAGGCTGTGGAGCACATCCTCTTGTGGAAGCCACTGCTCAAGAGAACAGCAAGGGAACTCAGAAAGTCTGGCAGGTTTAGGCGACTCATCCAAGGTTATAGTTGGTGAGCCGCCAAGCAGGGGCTTCGAGCCAGAGCTGCTGCCTTCAAACAGAGGTCTTGCTCTTCAGCTTCTTTCCCCCACCCATTCCCTCTTCTTTTTGGAGAAATGCAGCCTCTCGACCGAGGGAAGGGAGGAAGACAGACTGCTTTCAGAGATGCCGCAGTTCACGTTCTCTATCTCTGAACAGTGCTCAGCGCTGCCGCTCCTGTGTTGGTCTTGCAGGGGGCCTCGTCTTTAGCCTGGGCCTCTAGGTACTTAGGTTTTGAAACATAAAAGAATTTGGATTAGTGATCTCTGTGTGCTTTGTATCTCTGGCACATCTCTACACAGAGACAGACTTGGAGAGCATGGGGAGGCAGAGCTTAGACCTGCACTCTTTCTTATTGGCTAGGTGAATCAGGGCAAATGACTTAACCTCTCTGGGCATCAGTTTTACCACCAGCAGAATGGAGTTTAAAAATATTCATAGGTTGTTAACTTCATAGGGTTGTTAAGAGTAAGTAAAATTGGGCCAGGGATTTAGCTCAGCAGCATAGCTCCTGCCTGGCAAGTGTGAGGTCATGAGTTCTATCCCAGGTACCAAAAAAAAAAAAAAAAAAAAAGATTAAGTGAAATTACCTATTAGCACTCTGCCTGGCACTTATTAAGTATTCAGTGAAGATTAACTTACTAGCTAATACCTGTTCATTGTAGCTATTGGTTATTGTCATGGCCCCTGGAGTCTCAACAGGATATTGTCCTTTTCCTTGGTCTTTAATTCTTGTATCACTGAGTAGAAGGAAAGGAAGGGTGAAAGGAAGGGAAGGAAATAAGAGTGAAAAGGAATACTTGGCCTTAATGTGGTTTTTAATAAATCTGTCAGTCTATCAGTACTACTGTTAGCTATTCTTAAATGATGGCATATCCCATAACTGAAGAATGTACAGACCCATTTTGAATTGGTTTTTGTACAAGGTGAGAGATAGGGGTTTCAGTCTTCTACAAGTGGAATCCAGTTTTCCCAGCAGCATTTGTTAAAGAGGCTATCTTTTCTCTAACATATATTTTTGGCTTCTTGGTCCAGATTCAGATGGTTGTAGTTCTGTAGGTTTGTTTCTGTGTCCTTTACTCTGTCTCATTGGTCTGTGTCTACTTTTATCTCAGTAGCATACTGCTTTTCTTACTGTGGCTTTGTAATGTAATTGAAATCAGGTATTATGATGCTTCCAGCCTTGCTTCTTGCTGCTTAGAAATTCTTTGGCTATTCTAGGTCTTTTGTGTTTTCATCTGAATTTTAGGATTATTTCTTCTATTTCTGTGAAGAACATCATTGGTATTTTGCTGGAGATTGCATTGAATCTGTAGATGGCTTTTGGTAAGATGGCCATTTTAACCATATTAATTATGCCAATCCATGGACAATCCATCCTTCCATTTCTAGTGTCACAATGATGACTGCTCTGTATTTGTCATATATGGCCTTTATTATATTGGGAATGATTCTTCGATACCTACTTGCCTCAAAGTTTTTATCATCAGGGATGTTGAATTTTGTCAAAGGCGTTTTCTGCATCAATTGAGATGACGATGTCATTTTTATCCTTGATTCTCTTAATGTGGAGTATTATGTTTCTTGGTATGTGTATGTTGAGCCATTCTTACATCCCTGGAATGAAAGCACCTTGATCTTGGTGTGTGATCTTTTTAATGTGTTGTTGAATTCAATTTGCAAGTATTTTATCAAGGGATGTTCATCAAGGGTATGGGTCTATAGTTTTCTTTTTTGTTGCTGTATCCCTGTCCAGTTTGAGTATCACAATGATGCTGGCTTTGTAGAATGAGTTTGGAAGCATCCTTTTCCTTCTTATTCATGAAACAGTTTGAGAGCACTGGTGTTCTTCTATTTCAATGATAAAATTTTGGAATGAACCCATCGGATCCTGGGTTTTTCTTTGCTGGGAGACTTAATCATTGCTTCAGTCTCATTGCTTGTTTTTGATCTGCTTAGGTTTTTTATATCCTCAGTTCAGTTTTGGTAGGTAATATATATCTAGAAATGTATCCATAGAATCTCCAATTTACTAGAATATAGGTTTTCAAAGTAATATTCAGTAATCCTTTGGATTTCAGGGATGTCTATTGTAATATTTTCCTTTTATCTATAATTGAATTAATTTAGGTCTCTCTATTATTTTGGCTAAGGGTTTATCAATCTTATTTATCTTTCACAGAACCAATTTTACATTTCATTGATCCTCTGTATTGTTATTTTAGTGTTTATCTTATTAATTTCAGCAGTGATTTATATTATTTCTTTCCTTGTGTTGGGTTTGGTTTCAGCTTGTTTGTTTTTGTTTTTCCAGTACTTTGAGATGTATCATTAGTCTATTTACTTGAGATCGCTGATTGTTTTTGATGGAAGTACTTACAGCTGTAAACTTCCCTCTTAGAATTGTCTTTGCTATATACCAGAAATCCTGGTATGTTGTATTTTCGTTTGACTGTAGGAATTTTTAAATTTCCTCACTGACTTTTTCAATGACCCACTGATCATCCAAAGTGACTTATTCAATCTCCATGTCTTCATATAGTTTCTTTTATTATTGATTTCTCATTTCATTCTATCATGATCTATTTCAATTGTTTGTATTTTTTAATTAATTTAAAATGGATTGATGACCTGTATATAAGACTTGAAACTTTGAAACTGCTAAAAGAAAACATAGTGGAAACACTTGAAGGCATAGGTACAGGGAGAGACTTCCTGAAAGGGACTCCAATAGCTCAGAAAAGAATAGCAAAAATCAACAAATGGAATGATAGCAAATTAAAGTTTCTGCACAACTAAGCGTGGTGGCACATGCCTGTAATACCAGCACTTGGGAGGCTGAGGTAGGAGGATCATTATGAGTTTGAGACCAGCCTGGGCTACAAAGGAAGCTCAAGGCCAGCCTGAACTATATAGCAAGACGCTGTCTCAAAAAGACAAAAAAAAAAAAAAAAAAAAAGAAAGGAAGGAAGAAAGAAAAGTTTCTGTACAGCCAGGGAAATAACCAACAGAGTGAAAAAACAGCCTACAGAATGGGAGGAAATCTTTGCCAGCTATTCTTCTGACAGAGGATTAATACCCAGGATATTAAAAAAACAAAACAAAACTCAAAAAACTTAACATCCCAAAAATCAAATCACGTAGCCA
Source organism: Cuniculus paca (assembly GCA_004365215.1). NCBI lineage: Eukaryota > Metazoa > Chordata > Mammalia > Rodentia > Cuniculidae > Cuniculus > Cuniculus paca. The sequence continues at coordinate 12,967 of RJWT010018814.1, forward strand.
TTAAGTGGGTAAAAGAACTGAATAAACATTTCTCAAGAGAAGTATGAATTGCCAATAAGTAAAAAAAAAAAATGCTCAATATCTTCAACCATTAGAGAAATGCAAATCACAACCTCACTGAGATTCCATCTTGTCCCAGTCAGAATGGCCATCATCAAGAATACAAAGAAGAATAAATGCTGGTGAGGATGTGGGATAAAGGAACTCTTCTACACAGCTAGTGTGAGTGTAAGTTAGTACCACTCACTATGGAGGTTCCTCAAAAAACTAAAAATAGAGCTACCATTTGATTCAGCTCTATCATTCCTTGATATACGCCTGAAAGAATTAAAGTTAGCATACTATTGGGACACCTGAATGCCATGTTCATGGTGGCACAATATACAATAACCAAGATATGGAATCAGCCTGGGCGCCCATGAACAGACGAACAGATTTTTAAAATGTGGTATATATACACAATGAAATATTATTCAGCCATAAAAAGAATGAAGTTTTGTCATTAGCAGAAGAATGAAGGGATCTAAAAACATCATGTTGAATGAAATAAGCTGAACTCGTAAAGAAAAATATTGCATGTTCTCCCTAATATGTGGAATCTAAAAAAGATAACAAGACAATAGGTGGGAGACTATTATTAGACAAGAGGAAGTGAATAAGGAGGATAAGTGGGGGTAAAAAAGGGAGAAATGGGATGAATATGATCAAAATACATTGTACATATTGAACAACTCCAACATGAAATTGAAGGAGGGTGGGGTGAGGAGCATATCGAGGAGGAATAAGTAAAGTATATTATGTACATGTACAAATCTGCCAAAATGAAACCCACTAATCTGTATGACCAGTATGCACTAATAAAAAATGTGGAAAGAAGAAAGTATTGGCCAGGTGTGGTGGTATACATCCATAATCCCAGCACTCTAGGAGACTGAGGCAGAAGGATTGGAAGTTTGAACCCAATCTAGGCAACTTAGTGACTTAGTGAGATCCTGTCTCTAAATAAGTAAATAAATAAACAAACAAACAAATAAAGGGCAGGTATGTAGATGTAGCTCAGTATGAAAGTCCTAGGTTCAATTCCCAGCACTGAAAAAAAACAAAAAAGACTTTGCTAACTTGGAGATCCTTGGCCGAATGTGTACCTCTGCTCCTTATTCATCACCAGATTTCCCACCTATTGAGTGTGGGGAGCTTACTCACTGGTGATTAATGAGTCTATAATTTGGACCTTTTCAGGAAGGAGAATAATGTCCCAGAATAGTACATCCACCGTATCCTCTGTTCTCGCCCTTCACTAAAACCTAAGGCATGAGTAGTACTCCATTATGTATAAAGACCACATTTTCAGGCTAAGGGTAGAGCTCAGTGGCACAGTGCCTGCCTAGCAAGCGTGAGGTCCTGAGTTCGATTTCCAGTACCAAAAAAAAAATTCATATGTTTTTTATCCATTCATCTGTTTATATCTCTGCCGTATAGAAGGATAAACCTGAGACACTTTTAGGTAAATGGATGTACCTTAAGACCATACTTTTAAGTGACATAAACCTGATACACATGTGTAAATACCACATTGTGTTTCTTGTGTGAGAAACTAAAAGCACAAATAAGGACCAAAATGGATGATAGATATTGAGAAAAAGGAAGAAAATGTTCAAAGGGGAAAGGAGAAGGGAAGAAAGAAGAGGAAGAAGAAGAAGGAGGAGGAGGAGGAGGAGGAGGAGGAGGAGGAGGAGGAGGAGGAGGAGGAGAAGAAGAATTCAGATGTATTATGCACATAATGATGAATGTAATCGCTATGTACTGCATACATGTAGTAATAAAAAATTTAAAGATAAAAAATTCAATTTTCAGCTGCAAAAACAACAAATGAACAAATCTGAGACATGGCAAAGAGGGTGACATAGAACACTGAAGTGAGCACCCAGGCACCCAGGCACAGGAGCCGAGGCTGTGGCTTCCTCACGGGCCAGCATGGAGGTTCTGAGCATGACGCTGGACCAAAACCATGCGCTCTAACTGTGTCACCTCTGCTCTATGTCATCAACATAATCTTGGTGTCCCAGTCCCCCACCTTCTATTTCTCTTCCCAGGAGCTTTATGCTTGATCTTGATAGGAATTAGAAGTGACTCTTGGGAGGCAAATGTCAAAATCTCCACTGTTGCCTCATGGAGTGACTCAGTCATTTCCACTGTGATGGGAGCAGAAACCCTAGAGAACTGAGTATCTGTATCACTGACTGACCCCGTCTTCTCCTTGATTGCTGCAGTCTTTAACTTTGGACTGATGCAGTCCATCCTGGAGGTTGTACCAGTGCATTCTGGCCCAATAGAAAGGCTCCTCTGGTGCCTACAGCAGGTGACTTCCTTATCAAAGCCCTCGGGGTAAGGAGATACAATGCCAGCTTAGTGAATAATAATGGTCTCCCTTTACTCACTTGTTATCTTCTCTCATTAGGTGATCAATGGACATTTGATCCCTGATAATTCAGGATTTATTGCCATGTTTCTTTCTCCCAAGTAGAACACACCCTTAAAAGGAGAGGGCATTTGGGAGCAAATGATGTTGGAGCAGACTGGACAAAGGATTACATGTGTTATGGTTACATTGCCCTCATCGTAACCCCAGCCTTGAAATGGATGTTTCATTTCTATCAGAATAATGGAGTAGATACCTGAAGGATCCTCCCAAGTGAAACAGCTTTCTAAACTTTTAACTTTATCATGAAACTTGCACTGAAGAAAGAAATCTGAAGAATTCAAAATGAAGTGGAAGTGGGTATTCAGATTAATAGGCCGGGACCAAAGCTCCCCTTCAACCTGAGGGTTTCTGTAGGACTCTGAAGACCCTGAGCTTTCACTTTGATGATGCTGAAGGGCATGGGGAAGGAAGACAAAGGCAAGGACTTTCCCTGCATTAAGCTGAACCCTCAAAGGGTCCAGAACTCTGTGTTAGGAAAGTGAGAAATAAAGGCCCATATGGATAACTACAGCAAAGAAACAGACCCAAGTTATTCTAGCTGGTGGGAATGAGAGTTTATATTCCCTTAAATTGACAGCCAATTGCCTGTGCTTCTCTGGGTGTGCAGTCCAAATCCATACAGTATGCAATCCAAAAAACTTCAAGTATGAAATTTATCTAAGGTGATGCTATGCTGGTTGTGTTTAGGTAACTGGCAGAACCAAATGTATCTCTTCTCTGCTGGTATTCCCACTCATGTCTCAGTACTCAAAGACTTGCCATCGATGAAATTTCAAGGCTAATTACAGCTCACAGTCAAAGATGCAAAATACACATGGAAATTAAATGCGTTGAGAGAATTAGCAGGATACTCACAAAAGGCTTCAGACACTAAAATTTTCTTTTTTCTTTCTTTTTTTTTAGGTTCTAGAATGTTCAGATTCAGCAGGGCATGTAATATATATATATATATATATATATATATATATATATTTAACTTATTTTTTATTTGTTTCAAATCCATTTTATTTCAAAGAGAAAAAATAAATAAAACAAAATTTCAACTTTCAAACAACAATATAAAAAAAAAACCTAATAGGCTTTGAGAAATATGAGAGCTTAGAAAACAACCAAATAACAAGAGAGCATAAATCATTAAGAAGACTTGCAGAGAACCAAAAAGAATTTCTAGAAATAAAAATAATGTGTTGAATCTTAAAACTCAGTGGATAGATTAAGTAGCAGATTGGAAATAGCTGAAGGAAAAATTAATTAGCTGGAGGTCAGAGCTGAAAAAATTATGTACCTGTAGTGTGTAGCAGTAAACACCAGTGAGACAAAGATATGAAAATATGAAAGACTAGGGATATGACAGGGAAAATAAGAAAAACAAATTACGCCTAATTAGGGTTCTAGAAGGAACTAGAAGGACAAAAAAGAGCTAATGTTCAGAGACAATGCTTGAGATGTTTTCAGAGCCATAGAAAACATGAATCTTTTTTTTGTTTTTTCTTTTTGGAAACATGAATGTTTAACTTCAGGAAGTCCAGTGAATATCTAGAATAAACACTTTTTGATCTTTTGCATTAATGTATGCTTGCAATACATAATAGCTACATTTGTTTGGGGGCACTGGCACATGCACATATTTAGATCATATCTTGACCATTTTTGATCCCTTTATCCTTTGTTCCTACCCTACTGCTCCATCCTTCTGATGATCCTTTTCTCTATCTCCATGAAACTCTGCCTCCCTGTTTCCTACCATCTCTCCCTTATTTTACTCTTTAATTCATTTATATTTTTCTCATATAAGAGAAGCCATGTGATATTTAACTTCCTGTGAGTTCAGTCTTTTTTTATATTTTTGTCTTTTTGAGACAGGGTCTCACTATGCAGTTCAGGCTGGCCTTGGGCCCACTTTGTAGCCCAGGCTGGCCTCAAACTTGCAATGATCCTCCTGCCTCAGCCTCCCGAGTGCTGGGATTACAAGAGTGCACCACCACGCCCAGCTGTGAGTTCAGTTTTTAAAGTCATATCTAGGATGCTAACCACCAAAAGACAGGGCAACAGCTATGAAAGCTGCTGAGGAGAGCCAAAACCTACAATGTAACAGCAGTTAGACTTATGGCTGACCTTTCAACAGCAATAAGAAACATACAAAATCAAGGCAAAGCACTCAATAAGGTGGCAGCAGTAAATCAGAATATGACAGCAGCCACCATAAGTTGTAATGAAACAAATGTTCTAGTAAAGAATGAAGATAAATTGAATCTTTAAAACTCAGATCCCCTCAAAAAGTCAAGCAGGAAACTAAAATAACTTTAAACTTGTATGCATTTAATAACATAGTCTCAAAAAGATAAAGCAAAATGACAGGGCAATAAGAAGAGAAATTTACTGTCACTGTGGGAAATTTTAACACATAGCTCTAGGGAAGTGACAGATTAGGTGAAAACAAAAAGATGAAACTAAAGAAGACAGTTAACAGCCTTGATTTAATATTCATGTATGGAACATTCCACACCACAATGAAGAGTAAGTGTATTTTGAGCTCTACATGAAACTGGCCATATGTTAGGCTGTAAAGCTAGTCTTAAGGGTTGTTTTCATATTAGTTGTATTCTTTGACCACAGTTCAACTGAAAAGAAACAGTATCAAACAGAATGGACTAGATCCTGCTGTGGTAGCAACGCCAAAACTTGAGTGGCTTAACGTGACAAAAGCTCATTTTTTGAGTTTAGGTTGCCGACAACCCTCCAGGACCGCCACTCACAGGGTCAAGACTGCTCTGATCTGGTGCGCTACAACTGGTGTTGGCCCAGTCCCTGTGGCAAAGGAAGGACAGGAAGGCTGCTTTCTTACACGGGCCAAAGCAAGTCACTTGGTCACCACTAACTTCGGGAGTGGGCGAAGGACGATTCGCACACAGGTACAGGAAAGAAGTAGAAATTCTGATAACACCACAGCAGTCTGTACAATGCGAAATTTTAAACTATGCATTTATAAAATAAACCATTATCAAAGAGATAATGCTTAGAATTTAAAAAAGAAAATACCTACTGAGACGCATGAATGCAGCTGAAATAGTGCTTGCACAGAAATGTAAAAGTACTAACATTTAGCCGGGCATGGTGGCTCATGCCTGTAATCCTAGCACTCGGGAGGCTGAGACAGGAGGATTGTTGTGAGTTTGAGACCAGCCTGGGCTACAAAGTGAGCTCAAGGCCAGCCTGAATGGCATGGCAAGACCCTGTCTC
>RJWT010018815.1:0-18698 GCA_004365215.1 Cuniculus paca
AACTTAGTTATTTTATTAAGTACTCGGAATGTCAGTGTTTATTCTAGGTAGTCTCTTCTCTAATCCCACTTTTACCTGGGCTTTCTGAGATCGGAAACAAATGGCAAGAGTGCTACAAATAGTGGAAGTGAAAGTTTTCCTGGGGCTGAGCAGGGACATAGGCCTTGGGCATGAAAAGAATTTTAGGTTACCTGATTTTTCAAATGTTTGAGTATTTCTCATTCTTCACTGAAATCATTGGTCCTAGGCAAAGCTCAATAGCAAAACCGTGATACGTTCCACGTAGAGGACGAGAGATCACTGTTTCATCGAATTGAATGTGGGCTTACTAAGAAACCAGATGATGATAAGCAGAGGAGATGAACTCACTGAGACCTTTTTGAGATAGAGGCTTCCTACATAAGATTCTGGCTGCAGAATTACTGGAGTCATTTAATTCGTGCGCAAGAGGCTTTTCCCAGAATATCTAGATAATTAAAGGAAGAATAAAAGAGGCTTAGAAGGGGGCAGAGGCAGGGAGGGGCACTAATACATAAAGGTTATTGTCTCAGCGCTTTTTTTAAATGTTAGAAAATTGCCTTTGTGATGAAGCAGCAGCTTTTATGAGGGAATGATAATAATATATTTTGTTGCCCTCTTTGTTAAAATAAGTATTAATTAAAAGAAAACTATTTTAGAGCAGGGTGGAGGATTTCTAATAATGAGGCACACCTTTCTCTGTGTAATGGTTTGATCAGGACGTGAATACTGGCAGCACAAACCTCCCACTGAGGGCCCGACTCTTGTGCTGTGGCTTTTTTCTTCTTTTTTTTCATTCTTCCTTTTCATGCATTCGCTTATTTTCTGATTGACTGCGAACCAAATTCGTGGTCTTGGTCTTGTCCTCTAGCACTAGCTATATACCCCAGCCCCTCGTTTTCCTAGATCTATAGTTAGAATAGTTAATATCCAACAGTGATTCCTGATGTGATTAAGATAGCATTGCAGTTGTGCTTGCAACCAAATTGGAACCTGTGCTGCTTCAGTATTTGCAGCGATCAGGTGAGTGCGGTGACGCAGGTCTGCAGTCTCCGGGAGGATGAGGCGCAGAGGATGGATGGCTTATGGGTTGGAGTCCAACCTGGGCTACACAGTGAGATCTAGTCTCAAAAAAACAGAACAAAACATAACCAAAGAGATGATCTTAGGTTTCCTTGTAACTGTAAAGGAATATAGAGATATCATAACAAGTCTCCCTAAATTTCTTTTTTTAAATTTCTCTTTATTAGTATATATTTGCAGTATATAATGTTTGCATTTCTTGTATGGAATCCTTACATGTACATAACATAACATAATTCCTTTTTTCATCTCCTTTCCCTCCCCTCTCTGACCCTCTATGTCTTGATCCCCTTCCCATTTGAGGAAAGCTCTGTCTCCTCCCTCTTATTACCTGTCTTTTACTTTGCTCTTTACTTATACTCTGGGTTTCTCATCTAAGAGAAAACATACGATATATAAGCTTGTGTGTCGGGTTTATGTCACTTACCACTATAGTCTCATGGTGCATCCAGTTTCTCCTACACCTGACTCGGGTTTATCTTACTTTCACTGTGCGAGATACCTGTGTACTTGAATGGAACGCAGGGCAGCGATACTAGCCGATCTCATGGATGAACGACAGCTATGAATCATTTTAGGGAGTGACATGTTGTATAGAGTACACTTTTGAGGAATGTGTACCATCGAATTACTGTTGAAATATTTGTAATAGTTGTCAGACTATTCTTTTTGGAATAGTTTGTGGCCAGTGACATTTAATTATTCTTTTTTAACTGATTGATAAAAACTTAGAACATCATACATATTAATGGGATGCTGTAGAATGTTTTGATACATGTATACTGTCTTGGTTACTTTTTCTTCCTTGCTGAGACAAACACCTGACACCCAAAATGAAGCAAGGAAAGGTTTATTTAGCTTACAGTTTCTGTGGATTTCAGTCCATAATCAGCTGGCTCCAAGGCAGGGTGGCATGGCACTGGGGCAACACTTCAAGGCAGCAGCCAGAACAAAAGGGGGCAGCCGTTCATGGCGGCTGCAGGCAGCAAGAGCAACCGTGCCAAAGAGGGAAAACACGCCCCCATTCCGACCTTACATTGTATGTCGGCTCCACCCCTGGGTGGGTGCAGAACTCACATCGTCAATCCCAGCACTAGACAAGGAGTCAATCACAAATGCTAGATTCAGCCGCTTCCATGACTGCATGAGGCTTGGAGGGGCCATCTATATACAAACCGTAACGTGTATATTGCATAATGTTTAAATCAGGCAAAACATCTTCAAACTTTAATCATTTTTTTATGGTGAAAACGTTCAGATTCTTCTAGCTTTTAAAAATGTGCAGTATAGGACACATATGGTGTGATTCCGCTTTGGAGGTACTCACAGTGGCCCACACACCGTAACAGAAGGTAGAATAGTGGTTACCAATGTTGGGGAGTGGGAGAAATAGACTATTTATTGGGTGCAGTTTCAGTCTGAAAAGATAAAAAGTTTTGGAAATGAATAGTGGATGATAGTTGCGCAGCAATGTGAATACATTTAATATCAGTCACACATTTAAAATTGTTTAAATGGTTAAGAAAATGTTGAAGAATTAAGTAAAATTTTAACAAAGAATTGAATTAAATAAGAATGCATTGTGATAACAATGGTTTAACACTGATAGGCACAGAGGTTGTGCATACCTATGAATGTGCTGAAAACATTTGTACTACAGACTTCAAACGGATGAGCTGTTATAAAAAGAAAACACTTCTCTATGTGGGCACCTTACCGTGCAGTAACATACCAGAATTTCTGGCTCCTGTCTCCCTGTAGTATAATGTGCATCGATCAACCTTCGGAGCCCTGTGCCAGCCCGGCGTTACTTGCCGTGGCCACCACTGTTGCACTCACAACTCCTGTGACATCAGCTGCTTTTAGATGTCACATATGAGTGACACCATGTGGTTCTTGTCTTTCTTTTTTGGGGGGGATCTTTTTTGAGACAGGGTCTCACTATACAGTTCAAGCTGGCCTTGAGCTCACTTTGTAGCCCAGGCTGGTCTCAAACTCAAAGCAATCCTGCCTCAGCCTCTCGAGTGCTGGGATTGCAGGCATGCGTCACCATGCCCAGCCCAGCAGTGGTATTAATATATCGTGGTAGGTATATTTTTTATGTTTATGAGGAACTGCCATACTGGTTTTCATAATGGATATACTAATTTGTATTCTCCATACTTTCACCAGCATTTGGTGTCTTTATTCTCATAATAGCCATTCCTACTGGGGTAAAGTGATAGTGTGGTTTCGATGTTCATCTTCATGTTTGATGATGTTGAGCTTTTTCTAGTGTATCTGTTGGCTAGTCATACATTTACTTTTGAGAAATGACTATTTTAATTTACTGCTCATCTTTACCTTAGGTTATGTGGTTTTGTGCCCTTTAATTTTTGGAATTCCTCATATATACTGATTATTGAGTCCTTGTCAGTTGCATAAGAAGTTTGCAGCTATTTTCTCCCATTCTGCAGGTTGATCCCACACTCTCTTGATTGTTTCATCTGCTACACGGAAGTTTTTTACTTTGATATAATCGTACTTGTCAATTTTTCCTCTTGTTTCCTGTCTTTTAGGATCTTTTCCAAACTGAAGCATTTTCCATAAGCTTTCTTCTAGTATTTTCATAGTTTCAGGTCTAATGTTTAAGTCTTGAATCTATGTTGACTGATTTCTTTGTAACTGATGGAAGATCTGCCTTCTTCTGCATGTAGATATCCAATTTTCCTAGCATTGTTTACTAAAAAGACTGTCCTCCAAAGGGTGCTGTCAGGACTGTGTCAAAACTCAGTTTGCTGTAGACATGGGTTTAACTTGTAGAGTGTACTGCTCCTTCGTCGGTGTGTCTGTAGTTATGCCAATACTGTTGTTTGATGACTGTCCTTTGCAGTGTTGTTTTTTTTTTCCAAATTATTTTATTTCAAGAAAGAAACAAGAAGAAAAAAAATTAAAATAAAATTTGTAAGCACATCAATCAGGGGGCAACAATGGTACATACATTGTACATTGTCATCCCCAAATCATTCACCAAGAGCACAAGACATCTGCTTACAGTTGTCCGAACATTACCAGCACAAATCTTTCTTTTCATTGAACTCAGAGAAACTATCTTAGAAGTCACTAGTGTAACTTAACTATTTTTATATACATATACATACACGTATACATATGTTAACTTTCACCTTCTCACACTAGTGAAACAATAGGATCTTTACATATGCGTGTCTTATTTATTTCATTAATGAGTATGGTCTCAAGTTGCATCCATTTACCTCTAAAAGTCTTCAGTTTATCCTTTACAGCTGAGTAGCACTCCATTGTGTAAAAATACCACATTTTTTTCATCCATTCCTCAGTCAGTGGGCATTTAGGTTGTTTCCAAGATCTGGCTATTACAAATTGTGCTGCTATAAACATGAGTGCACATATGTCGCTGTGGTATGATGTTTTTAATTCTTTTGGGAAGATACCCAGAAGGGGAATAGCTGGATCAAATGGAACCTCTAGTCCTAGTATGTTTTTTTACGTTGGGTAGTGTAATGCCTGCTGCTTTGTTATTTCTGGTTAGGGTGACTTTGGCTATTCAGGGTTTTTGCTGTTGTTGATTCATATCAATTTTTTTTTGTTTTTTTAATTTTTTGGTGGTGAGGACGGACCCCAGGGCCTCCTGCTTGCTTGACTAGCATTCTGCCATTGAGCTAAACCCTCAGCCTCCCATATCAGTTTTAGAGATCCTCTATCTCTGTCATTTAAGTTTTTTTTTTAGGTGTTTCATTTTTGTATTGTAGCTCCTGTAAAAAGTTGCTTTGTTGATTTCTATTTTGGATAATTCACTTGGCGGCACATAGCAGTCCTGCTGATTTTTTGTTGTTGTTGCTGTTCTGGGATCAAACTCATGACCTCGCACTTGCCAGGCAGGCGCTTGGGCCACTGAGCTAAATTCCTGACCCTCCTACTGATTTTTGTATGTTAATTTTGTATCTCGTAATTTTGCTGAATTCCTTTATTACTTCTAACAGTTTTTTGGTGGACTTTGGTTTTCTGTGTGTAATGTGTAGTCAGGTCATCCATGATCGGAAAGCTTACTTTCCAGTTTTGGTGCTCCTTACTTCATTCTCTTGCCTGATTGCTCTGACTGGGGCCAGCGGACCGCTGTTAAATAAAACGGGTGAAAGTGGCCTCCTTGTTTTGTTCACGTTGCAGAGAGAAAGCTTTCGACTTTTTCCCATTCACTATAAGCTGTTGGCTTGTAACAAATGACCTTTATTATGATCAGTTACCGAAATCCAAATTCTCTTAACTTGAAGCTTTAAAGTCTTCCTTTTGTAGGCTTATATCTATTTTATTAATATTAAAGAAATCTTATCTTAATATTGGTATATCTTTAATTTCACAATCAAAGCTTTTATGTATGGAATGATTGCTAATTTGTACATTAAAAATGACATTAATTCACCCATGATACGAAAAAAATTGTTTATAGGCTTCATAAGTGATCAGCCTTGATCACGAGTACTTTATGAGTGCTTTGTACCTTGATTATGTTTCCATAGATTTTTGTGTTTGTTGTTGTTTTTGTTTTTTTGAGTCAGAGTCTCACTGTGTAGTGCAGACTGGCCTTTAATTTGTTTATGTAGCCTAGGTTGACCTCGAACTCATAGCAGTCCTCCTGGCTCAGCCTCCCAAGTGCTAGGATTACAGGTGTAATACACCATACCTAGCTTGTATTCTTAAAAGTAATATTTTATATACTTTGTTTTAGTGATCGTGGTGGAGAAGACCCAAACCAGAAAGTAATCCATGGGGTTATTAACTCCTTTGTTCATGTTGAACAGTATAAGAAAAAATTTCCTTTAAAGGTAAGAAAAAACTTTTCCTCAAAAACATATTCAGACTTCAGTTTTTTAAATTATATGTTCAATTTCTTCCTAATATGATTTTAATTGATTTATCTAGTTTTATCAAGAAATCTTTGAGTCTCCCTTTCTGACTGAAACAGGAGAGTATTACAAACAAGAAGCTTCAAATTTATTACAAGAATCAAATTGCTCACAGTATATGGAAAAGGTAAGCACTAACACATTACACACTTCCACCTATGTTCTGTTTGACATGTTTTTTTTTTTTTGTTAAAATTTTCTTGGAAAGGGGGTTCTGCATATTTGATCATTGACTCTTATACGTAATGAATATTCAACATCTGTTGCTAAGTCATTGCTCATGCTATAATGTTTTTTGAGGGAAAAATGGTGTTCTAGCTTTCCTCATGGTTGACACTTTCTGCTATATCCCTATTGCTTGTTTTTCTCATCCTTAAAAAATAATATATATCACATTATTAGCTAAATAATAAATGTATGTTTGTACTTAGTCATTTGTTTAGGAAATGAGTAAATAAAGATGCTAGGTGTTTAGGTTTTTGTATTTTAAAATGGAAAATAAACTAATTCTAGGTTCTCGGGTAAGTCACTGTTTTTGGTGGTGGTGCTGGGGACTGACCCCAAAGTCTTTGTATTTAGGTGCACTCCCAGCAGCCCCTCTGCTCACTGCCCCCCACCACCCTGCCTTGAGACAGAGTGTCCCTGTGCTGCACAGGCTGGGCTCAAAATTGTGATCCTCCTGCCTCAGCCTCCCAGAGTGCTGGGGTCGTAGGTGTGCACCACCATACCCAACAGCGTGATCCTTTTAAGGCACATTGATTATTGTACAGGTTTTCTTTCTTAAATTTTTTTGATGTGTTGATTTTATTGTTATATTATTGCATTTCAGTCAAAAGCTTGTTGACAAAAGATTTTCTTACTCTAAATACATGGTCAGGCTTTTAAAGCTAGACACCATCTGGCCCACTCTTACTTTCTGTGACTGCCCTGAACTCTTGATATTAGTGGGGTAGCATAGTAGCAAAGATAGAGGTGTGGGATTCCCCTCAGTCTGGGTGTTATTTTGGTTTTTGTTTTTGTTTTTTACCTAAACCTCTCTCCTCAGTTTTGAGTCTCATTTTTCTCAAAGATTTCTGACAAGGTATCCAGGGGTTTCTTCTCCCAGTCTCACTTCTTATCACCAGGGAGACCCAGCTGTGCTCTCCAGAGGCACAAATGGCACAAATGTAAACAGTTTGCCAGGACCAGCTGAGTCTTAGAAGCTCTAGTCACGTGAATTTCATTTTCTGCCTCTCTGCACTTGTTTGTGTATGTGCCACACTAACGCGATTCAGATTTTCACTGCACAGTGCCGTCTTTGGTTTTGTAGTAGAAGTCAGTTAAACTGTTTGGCTAGTGTTGACCAGTGTGTTTATATCTTAGTACTTTTCACGTAGGACAAACTTTAGTTACGGTCTTGAGTCAGATATTTGAATGTAACTAAATATATTGTGGCTCTTAAAAGTGTAATGAGATCTTTAATGTGATTATGAATTATCATATGCATACTGGTTTTTTTGTCATTTATTGAGGGAAACCAAAGTAACATTGATTAATATACTGAATATAATTTATTTGATGTAATCTATTTTTTAGTTTGATTATTAAAAATTCATACAGAGTCTACCTCTGGTCTTTTGAGTAACCTTTACCAATAGAAAGATTGATAAATGAATATAAAAGGCAGATTTACTTTTGTCCATCAGTCTAGTAAATATATGTGAGATGGGTAGTATCTTATACGAATTTGAAATGATTGGTAAATTGTTTATTTAAATTAGCCATGTAAGCATTGTTTACCTTTGCTGTGTTTCATAGTCATTAAAATGTGCTGCCTGACTTACTAATGTGAAAGGTTTTTTCCTCATAGAAGAACCGCTAAGATCTTGATTATAAGAATATGTTTTTGTAGGTTTTAGGTAGATTAAAAGATGAAGAAATTCGATGTCGAAAATACTTACATCCAAGTTCATATAGTAAAGTAAGTCATGAATGTCAGCAACGAATGGTAGCAGACCACTTACAGTTCTTACATGCAGAATGTCATAATATTATTCGACAAGAGAAAAAAAATGGTAAGTGGTATCAGACACACGTATGAATAGAAATTAAAGTAGAAACCCCCTTTTAACATCATCTTTCACAAACCTTAGACTTAAAGCATTTTTATAATAATCTTTGCAATATTCTGTGTATCCTTTTGTAGATTATTATTGTATGTTGAAAGATTACTTTGGAAAAGTGTATTTTCGGTGTATTTTGAGGTGCTCAGTCTAATTCAAAATAGGGGAAATACAGAATAAAAATACAGTGAGATACCAGTATAAAAAGTGAAGAAATGGAGTGTTTTAGGAAAAAAATAGAGAATAATATTAAGATGTATCAAGTGGCAATGTATTAAGATGTATTAAGAAGCGATGAAAACAGAAGACATCTGTCAGAACTACACAGAAAACTTCATAGTATTGTTGAGATCACCACTGGTTTCTAGACCCAGGGTGCTGTTTCGGTAATTCTGAGGGATATTTTCTTGGAGTAAGACCAGCCGAGACAACCTTGATGAGCATGCTGGAGGGTCTAGTAAGACTTATCATGCACCTGGAAGGAGAGAAGAGTGAGGCTTTGGTGCAAGGGTAGGCAGGTGGACCAGTGGAGGAGAGCGGGAGGTCCTAGAAGCAGCCATGTTTGTGCAAACAGGTGGCACCCAGAGCAGTGAGGACAGGCGACTTTGGAAACACATTGTGATGAGTTTACTGCATATCCATTTGGGGTAAAAGAGAAATAGGATCCCTCCCTCAGACACTGTGTGCACATTCATTTCTCTACAGGTACAGGGTAAAAGAGGAACACTTTTGAAGGGTAATGTAGGGCATTATCTTTGTGACCTTGAGGTAGGGAAAGATATCTTAAATATGACACAAAAAGCACTAACCAGGAAAGGTTGATCCAGCTACATTAAAATGACAAACTTGTGTATCATTACAAGATCATTGGGACCACTGGTGCATCAGGAAACAGTCACAGGGTCATATTATCTGTAATGAGTGAAGAGGATTTATTCTAAACTATAAAATGGTCAGTAGACTTGCTTAGGCACTGCAGAATGGAAGATATCCAAATGACTAACAAGAATAAAATGCCTTCCATCTCATTGGAGGGATGCAGATTAAAACCACAATAAGATAGCAATACCTACATTTTGATATAGAGTTAGACGGAAAATAAAAGGTATTGGTGTTAGACTACCAAGAACTTTTTGTTCACTGTGTTGAGAGTACAAATTGATGCTACCACTCTGAAAAACTGACACTGATATCCGAAGTGGAATACATGCCTATTTTATGGCTCAGCAGGCTAACTCCTAGGCATATAGTCCCTAGCCATGTATGCAGGTGTGTACTAAAGATGTGTACATGATGATCACAGCAACGTTGTTTGTACTATCTCCAAAACAAGTGTCACAGTAGAATGGATATAATATAGTGCATTCAAACATTGGAGCGTTACATAGGAATGGAAATGAGCAAATGAAAGCTAAATACAGCAGTATCTACGGTCTTAATAATGTTGAACAAAGAAACCAGCCACCAGAGAATCGTGACTTTTTTTGCTCATGACTGAAAACCAGGCCAAATTAAAGTGTGGTTCAGTAGTCACAGCAGAGAGGTTGGAAAGGACCTGAGTTTCGGTCAGTTTTAAGTGATTATATATATTCTTATCTGTGTAACAGTGCGCCATGTACTTATAAAATATGTAGAAATGCTGTTAAAACACCTCTAAATTAAGTATGTCCTGCAGCTGCAAATGATAAATGTGCTACACTATTTGTATAAAAAGAAGTCAGTGGAGAATTTTTTTTTTTGACCTTTTTGAGACAGGGTCTCACTATGCAGTTCAGGCTGGCCTCAAATTCATGGCCATTCTCCTGCATCAACCTCCCGAGTGCTGGGGTTACCAGTGTGTGCCACTCCGCCTGGCACATGTGTTTTTCTTGAATGTGCATACACCATCTTTGGCAAGATATAAAGCAAGCACCTGATTGCTTTCCTGTGGGGAGGGAAATGGGGAGCCTGAGAAAAGAGTGTGGGGTTTTTTATGTGTATCCGCTTGTACTTCTGCCTTTTGAACCATGTTACGTAACAATAAAAGTATATGAGAGTTTAATAACGAAATTTCTTTTTCCCCTCAGACATGGCAAATATGTATGTTTTACTCCGTGCTGTGTCAACTGGGTTACTTCATATGATTC
The DNA here is from genome assembly GCA_004365215.1 of Cuniculus paca. NCBI lineage: Eukaryota > Metazoa > Chordata > Mammalia > Rodentia > Cuniculidae > Cuniculus > Cuniculus paca. The sequence continues at coordinate 10,252 of RJWT010018815.1, forward strand.
AGGAGCTGCAAAACCATATCCATGATGAGGGCCTTAGAGCAACCAGTAATCTTACTCAGGAAAATGTGAGTTGTGCATAAGGACCTGGAAGGTTTTTCTCTTAATCGGTTTTGTCAGAGTTTTTGCTTTGACTTTACTGTTCTAAGAGGTTCAAAAAAGAAGTCTTGTCATGCCAACAAATAAAGCATCTGTTATTCAAATGTGTAAACCCAGAATTTGTTTTACTCATTTTGAAATTATGAAATTATTAGAAAACCATTGAATGAGATAGGCTGCTGCTTTATAGCTGTCCTGGTGTATTTGTTCATGCGATAGTTAACTTCTCACAGGAAAATGTTGAGTGTGTCTACGTAATCATATTTCTTCCTAACTGGCAGATTAAAACAGTCTTCCCTGTATATGTTTGCTATCCAAAATACCCCAGACAGTAACCTTCACATTCCTGATACTCTTCTTTTTCAAGAGTACTTTGCAAGCCAGGGGTGGTGGCACACACCTGTAATCCCAGCACTTGGGAGGCTGAGGCAGGAGGATTGCTGCAAGTTCGAGACCAGCCTGGGTTACATAGGGAGCTCAATGCTAGGCTGAACTGCATAGCAAGACCCTGTCTCAGAAAGACCCCCCCCCCAAAAAAAAGTTCTTTGCCAACTTAAATGACTTTTTACTAGTTGTCTTATTACTCATGGTGATTGAGAGATACCATGAAGTGTCCCTTCTGTCTCTGAAGTAGTACTCCTTGCTCTCCATCTGTATATGGTAATCTGATATGTACCTCATGGCTCAGGAACACTTACTAGATGCCTGTCATCTTATAGTAGATCTGTCTTCAGCAAGAAGTTCTTCGCTTTATGTCCTGCTGTGGAAAATCATAAATTTTCATGTTTTGTGGAGGCAGCTTTAGTTTTATATTGTTAGTTATTTAGCACTCTATTATTTACTAGGCTTGTTAGTTTATAACAACCCTAGCATGTTGAGAGACATTGGATAGAGAAGCGTAAAGTCTGTGTCAAGGCTGGAAGGTGGAAGTAAGGGAATGCATTTACATGCACCACTTCCTGTTGTCTCCTTTCAGAGGCAAAATTCACTTTACACTCCTACACATTTCTTCTATTTGAGATGAAGGGGATTATACCACGCAGTTCTTCAGATGCAGCTTTTAATTCACTGTTTTCTTTCTGTGTTTAGTGACATTGCAGGCCATCTTTGTTTATGTAGTCCTCTGTGACAGTCATAGGCCTGCTGGGTTTCAGAGATTCATTCAGTTACCCTGCAGCTATTATATTCCAACGTAAGAGAGAAGTGGAGCTGGACATGGTGCCACGCCCATGTAATCCCAGCACTCGGGAGACTAAGCAGAAAGATCTGCAGGAGTTTCAGGCCAGCCTGGGCTATATGGAGAGTTCAAGGACAACCTAAACAACAGAAGACAAAACAAAACAAAAAAAAAAAAAAAAAAAGAGAGAGAGAGATAGGAAGTGTGCTTTTAATGCATTCATCTGGCAGATCCTAGACCGTCCTGGTGTTAAACTGATTTTAATACAGGGTTTTAGGGTGTTTTTTTTTTCAAATCCATTTATTCATAGATAAACAGAAAAAAAAGGAAAAAATTACAAAATTTTAAAGCACGTCAGTCAGGAGGTAACAATGATGTTTTGTATTGTTTTGTTTTGTTTTTGAGACAGGATCTTACTATGTAGTTCAGGCTGGCTTTGAACTCACTGTGTAGCCTGAGTTGGTCTCAAACTCACAGAGATACTTCTGCTGCAGTGTCCCATATGCTGGAATTACAGATGTGTGCTGCTGTGCCCAGGTGTTTTGAGACACGGCTTTCCTATATCCCAGGCTGGCCTTGAACTCACAGCAGGCATCTGAGATTGCAGGTGTGGGCCCCCCTGGAAGTTTGAGAATTTTAGGTTTGTAAGACCGTATTAGATCATATTAGACATCTTCTGAAAGGGCAGGGACAGAGAAGAATGTATAAGACATCATTTTGGGGGGGGGTAAATTTTACTCTTAAGTCTTTAAGAATTCTAACTTTATTCTTGAATTTCTTAAAGTGAGTTTTTGGCTTTGTATTTATTTTTAGATGCCAACGCTATTTGTGGAGTCAGTTCTGGAAGTGCATGGCAAATTTGTTCAGCTTATCAACACTGTTTTGAATGGTGATCAGCACTTTATGAGTGCATTGGATAAGGTAACTTTTTAATACATATACTATGCATATAATTTTCTTTATCATTTTTTGGAAAGTTTCAGGATTAGGCTTCTAGGTGTGAGATTTCTGATACAGAGATTTACCTTATATAACTAATTTAAATGTGAAAGTCAACATAAGTATAACATATTTTAAATTATTAACTGAATGGTTAAATTGAGTGCTCGTAGAATTGCTCATCACTGTATACTAGATAAGTGGAATTTTCCATAAACCAGAATATTCTGAAAATACATGAAATAACTTGATATTCTTTAGTATGTTTCCTTCAAACATTTAACTACACTTTATGCATAAAGAGAAATATATTTTATAGACTTTAAATTTTATATTTTGTGTAGGAAATTTGCTTACAAGATTGTAAGCAATTTTAAAAAGTGGTGTTATTTTATCTGTGCTCAAATTTCAGTAATGAGTTATACACTGTCTTGTAATAGGAATGGATGTATAATTATTATGTCATTAGGAATGCACTTAGAGGAGGCTACCTGATGTTAGACACAAAAAAAGTATCAGCAAGCTACCACTGAAGTACTGTTTTATATGTGGTAGTGCATTAGCTTTGCATTCCTATGACAAAATACCTGTGAGAAACTTGTTGACAGGAGGACATTATGCTTTATAGTGAAAATGTCTTCCCAACTCCTCATACACTCACGGGGACTTTTGGGAATGGCTGGATCATGGGTGTGCTAACTGGATTAATCCAGTGATTGATTTAGCATAGTTCTGGGTGTGGCTGAAGGGATTTACTAAAGACAAAGATCGACTCTGGGTGTGCCTGTCACCAATCAATAGGCTTGTAGCCTGAATGGAATAAAAAGGGAAAGGGAGGCTCACTGCTGCTGCTTCCTGCCTGCCCTGCCTGCCCTGCCATGGACTTTTTCTCCTTTGCCATACCCCTCTGCCATGCCGCCATGCCTTGGAGCCAGCCAACTATGGACTGAAACCTCTACAAACTGTGAGCTAAAATAAACCTTTCCTCCTTTAACTTGTGGGTGTTGGATGTTTTGTCCCAGCAACAAGAAAGTAACTAAGAGAGAGGAAATGCTTATTTTGCCTCATGGTTTCAGAAGTGTCAGCCCATGGTGCTTTGGAGCCTGTGGCAAGCAGCACATGCTGGTGGAAGTGTGAGGCTGAGGAAAGCTGTTGAGCTCATGGTGGCCAGGGAGGCAGAGACCGAAGGGGGAGGGCCAGCCCCCCAATGTCCCCTTTAAGGGTACCCGCTCCCCGGGTACCTAAGTTCACTCTACTGGGATGGACCTCCTAAAGGTTCCAGCACTTCCTGTAACGCCAGACTGGGAGCCAAGCCTTTTAACACGTGGCCTTTGGGGGACATTGAAGGTAGAAATGGTAACAGGTGGTAATGTAGGACAGACAGGTGACAGCACAGTGATGGCAAACCTTTGAGAGCTTTCAGTGATAAGACAGTTGACTGTGGCACAAGTGCCACAGGTTTGCCACAGCAGTGATAGCCAACGTTGAAGCTCCTGTGCACGTGCCCTCTGGCTGGTGGCTAACTATTGGTCTGTTTTTACGTAGGCCCTTACATTAGTGGTAAATTACAGAGAACCCAAGTCTGTTTGCAAAGCACCTGAACTGGTAAGTGTGATGGCTGCTCAATTGCAATCTTGTGAAAAATCCGTATTAATTAGAGAAGGAAAACTGAGCGTAAAGTCAGATTAATTAGTTTTGATAGCATTTTTAAGAAAATGATGGGAAATTATCTGTATCATTATTTGACATTTGTGAAAGGAAAGCAAAAGACCAAGAATCTTTCCTTAAGACATAACCAAAGGAGAACATTTCATGTGCAAAGTCTGGGGTTTGTTGTTGAGTTTTTGTTTTCGGTTTTGTTCTTTGGGTATTTTGAGACAGGGCATCACTATGTAATTGAAACTGGCCTTGAACTTGCTGTGTAGCCCAGGCTGGCCACACACTCATGGTAATCCTCCTGCCTCAGCCCCCAAGTGCTGGGATTATACGTATGTGCTACCCGCCTGGCCTTGGTTTGGTTTTTGGGAAAGGGCATTGCTGTTTTCCGGACTGGCCTGGGCTGGTTGTGTAGCGCAGGCTGGCCGCAGACTCCTGGTGAGCCCGCTGGGATCATAGGCATGTGCCACCTCCCTGGCCACACCTAACGTGTGTCTGCCCTGAAGTAATTCACGTGACTGTTCTGAAGGGAATCTGTTAGGTTTTTGGTAACCTTTGAAGGAAAACTTGCTTACAAGGTTTTGTATACCACTTTTTTGGAGGCAGGGTCTTGTTATGTAGTGCAGGCTGGCATATGTAACCCGGGCTGGCCTCAAAATCACAGTGACCCTGCTGCCTCAGCCTCCCAAGTACTGGGATTACAGGTGTGTGCCACCACACTCAGCTTGGGTTTTATAAGATTTTAAGAGGTTAATCGTTCAGTGTCAAAAAGTATAGAACCGGGGGTGAGGGATGTAGCTCAGCCGCACAGTGTCTGCCTGGCAAGCACTAGGTCCTGAGTTCGATTCCCAGTACCAAAAAAACACTTTGATGGATGATGTATGATTAGCAAAAATGATAGAACCAGTAACAATTTCTTATTTAAGAAATATATTTGTAAAATTTATGTTACTTACAGCAGTGTTTTAATGGTTACTGTGTGTTAATCAGATTTTGGAGCTGTTTTTAGTATTTTTGTACAGTAACCGTGTCTTGTGAATTTTAAGTCATTAACTTTAGTTCATGACTTTTCAAACATAAAGTTTAGCATATGTGAGACCTCATTTGTTGATCTTGTGTATTGTTGCCACTTTGCCTCATTTGAGGCATGACAAGTCCAGAAGGCCCTGTCTAAGATTTATTATTGTTTTCTATTTGAGCTTGCTAAGTACTGTGACAACTTACTGAAGAAGTCAGCAAAAGGGATGACTGAGAATGAAGTAGAAGACAAATTGACGAGCTTTATTACTGTTTTCAAATATATCGATGATAAAGATGTTTTTCAAAAGGTAAGTTATTAAAAGAAAACTTTTTATTTAAATTGTTAGCTTTGCTTTATTTCTGAACTTTAAATCATCAAAAAGGAAGTAATCTTTTAAAATATTTTTTAATGTAGTTCTATGCAAGAATGTTGGCGAAACGCTTAATTCATGGATTATCTATGTCTATGGATTCTGAAGAAGCTATGATCAATAAACTAAAGGTATTGTGAACCTTTGATATGATAAAGACCTGTAAATTATTCCATCAGCACATAAATATCCTCAATGCAGCACTGTATGTAATAACAAGAACTAACTCATCAGTAGGACTGGTTAGATATATAATGGTGTGCTCAGATAGCAGGATTTTATATTAAAGGGCTCAGAAGTCTCATGAATTGATATAGAAAGTCTTCCATCATAGATAGTATTGACTTTAAAACAAATTATATCACTTATACCTGATTATACCTAAAAATATTCCTTTACAAGTTTTAGGGTACCAGTTAAGTTTCAGTTTATTTTACATCATTTTAGCTTATACATTTATCACTCAATAGCTGATATTAAAATATGTCTCAATGCCGTCTTTTTTTTGATTGACTATAGCTGGAGTATTGCCAGTAATCTTTCATGTGTATTTTATACTATGCAGTGTATAAACCAAACATGTATCTTACACATAGTAGTTAAGCATTTTGTAATGTTGAAATAAGAAATACTAATTTATAGAAAAGTTTTTGTTTTACAGGGAAATTTGGTTTGATAAATATGTGTTTTCAGTACTTCTAACTTTATTTTAATGTATTAATTTATGTATTTATTTATTTTTGTGATACTGGGGTTTGAACTCAGGGCCTTGTACATGCTAGCAAACCCTCTACCACTGTACTGTATCCTCAGCTCTACATCTGACTCTAAAATGAAAGAAACATTTGAAAGATTCTAAGTAGCTGCCTTGGGTTTTAAATAATAAGGCTTTAGATATAAGCATATGTGTAAGTGCCTTTGACCTAAGACCTAGTGGTAGCAGCACATTCTTGCTGATGATCAGTGTGGTTTATTATTTTTCTTTTTTCTTTTGTTTAATTTTTTTTTTTTTTGGTCTTTTTGAGACAGGGTCTCGCTATGCAGTTCAGGCTGACCTTGAGCTCACTTTGTAGCCCAGGCAGGTCTCGAACTCATGACAATCCTTCTGCCTTAGTCTCCCAAGTGCTGGGATTACCGGCATGTGCCACCATGCCTGGCTTTATTATTTTTCTTTTTAAGTCATGTATCTTTAAAACTTTTTTTTACAGCAAGCCTGTGGTTATGAGTTTACTAGCAAGTTACATCGGATGTATACGGATATGAGTGTCAGCGCTGATCTCAACAATAAGTTCAACAATTTTATCAGAAACCAAGACACAGTAATAGATTTGGGAATTAGTTTTCAAATATATGTTCTACAGGTATGAGTATGTACTTTCTTATTAACATTTACTAATCATTCCATTCCTTTGATACAGGATTGATTGCCTAATTGAGTATATGTATTGCAATTATGTTTTTTGGATTCTAGAGTTGTTACATTGGTTGGGAAAGACATGCCATGATAGTAGTGCTATGAGTTTTATCACCTTTTCACAGAAGAGGGCCAGGGATATAGCTCAGTGGCGCAGCGCCTACCTGGCAAGCGTGAGGTCATGAGTTCAATCCCTGGTACCATTAAAAAAAAAAAACATTTCACAGAAGGAATAAGAGTGGTTTAGTACCTTCAAATATATCTTGTTGCACTGTTTAACTTTTCATTTTACTTTTCTCCTTATAGGCTGGTGCATGGCCTCTCACTCAGGCCCCTTCATCTACGTTCGCAATTCCCCAGGAATTAGAAAAAAGTGTACAGATGGTGAGTTGCAGGAAGGATATTAGCAAACCAAAAGAATTTTAATGATTGTTTCTTGGTGTTGAAGATGAAACCCAAGTGTTTTGTGCATGTTCTGCCAGTGAGCTATACCCTCAGCACCAGTTTTTATTTTATATCATTTTTAATATATACCCTAAGGGTTCATGAGATTAAAAATATATTCACAGACTATAGTCTCTCTGTCCTTCAGGAAAATGAGGTCATTATATTTACTAATACTAAAATTAAAATCATGAGACTGTCCTAGAGTTCTTTGTACAAGTATATCTCAGTAAATCTAACTGCCTTTAAATAATTTTAAGTTATGAAAATTTAATAGAAGAAAAAATAGAACCAAACACAAAAATAGCATATTACAATTAAGTTACTCAGAAGACTGAGACAGGAGGATCACAAGTTGAAGTCTCATATGGGCAACTTAACCCTGTCTCAAAAAAAAAAAAAAAAAGGCAAGGATGTAACTCAGTGGTAGAGTGCTCCTGGGTTTGATCCCCAATACAAAAAAAAAGTTCATCCATATTGTATGTCTCAATAGTTCTTTCCTTTTTAGCGTCAAGTAATGTTCACTTGTGTGAATATACCACATTTTGATAATCTCATCATTTGATGGCCACAAAGGTTTTGCTGTTTGGTATATGAATAATGTCATCTTGACCCTAAGTATGTTCTTTTTTGTTTCTTTTAAAATAAGGATTATTCCTGTAATCTCAGCACTCAGGAGGTTGAGGTTGAGACAGGAGGATTGCTGCAAATTTGAGGTCAACCTGAACTGCAAAGCAATACCCTGTCTCAAAAAAAAAAAAAGATTATTAACAGTGCAGTATAAATTCTAGAATCATAATTCTTGGTTACAAACATCATTAAGCCATTTACTACTCTTTTCTGTTAGTATATTGTGCTGCCAAAGTGAACACAGCAACCTTTATTAAACTGGTAATTATATTCCCTCAGAATATTGATAGGAGATTGAACTAGATAATCCCTGTGAAGCACTTAGCTTGGTATGTAGTAATTACTCAAAAAATGGCAACTGGTAGTGGGAGAAGTAATAATAGTTACGGTGACAGCAGTAGTGGTAATAGTAGAGTAGTATTACCAGTAGATACACAAGGTTACAATCCATGGGTAGACTTTCAGAACAGGAGTGTAATTTAGAATGTTTTATATCTTTAAAAGGATTATAGCACAAAGTAGAGCATTCATGTGAGCATGTTTTGGGTGAGCATGATTCCACACTATCGTGTGTTTTGTAGAAAAAGTTGCTGCAAGCTATGATCTAGTGATGGGGTAACCAGCTAACGCATTTTGTTATATTCTTGACCAGACAAGAGAAAGAAAATTGATGTCTGTCTTTTGATAATATTTTGTTTTG
>RJWT010018816.1:0-18685 GCA_004365215.1 Cuniculus paca
GTAGATGGCCCACCTGAGGACTGTTGCCAGCATATAAAGGAGACGTGGAGAGGAAGAGCAGCATTGTGGGTTCTCCTAAGTGTTGCTGTTGTTTGGAGCCATTGGTTCTCCTGGAGGAGCTTGTCATGCTGGCTTCCCTGATATGAATTTGGCCATTATCATTGGAGGAACTCAGGACCTTGTTGCCACTGAGAGTGGCTGTGGTTCACTTTGGGGGAGCTCTGGTCCTTCTGTTGAGCATCGCTTCCTGGCTCTGGAGGAGAAGATGTGTGCTGTTCAGTCTCTAGAACTTGTCACGCTGGCTTCCTGATACGTATTCGGTTGTTCTCATCGTCGGAGAAGCTTGGGACCTCGTCGCTGCGGATGGCTGTGGTACTTTTCAGGGGAGCCCTGGTTCTTATTTTGAGCATTACTTCTTGGTTCCAGTGCAGAACCCTCAACCTACTGACACAGATCCTTCACTCTGCTGGCACAGACTTTCTAGCTTCTGCTGCTTTGGGCCTTCCCAGCACAGATCCATGAAACAGACTTGCATGAGTCATTGTCGTGGGTTCTGGGCCTCCAGCTGGACTCGTGGGAGCCATTGCAATGGGCTGTAGGTCTTCAACTGGACTCATGCAGGACATTACTATGGGATCCAGGCCCTCGGCTGGATTCTCTAGGTCTTTAGTGTGTGTACAGATTTTCTGCATTTTCTTGTATTTAACTCTGGGTGACCATTATAAATAATACTATAAATGATGTGTCCTGTATGTGATTGTTCTCCAGACAACCCCTGACTACAACAACTGTAAACATGATATGCCATAGCATGAGCTAAGATTAATAATATCAACAAGAATGAAAAACAGGATAGCAGAGTAGGAGGAGGAGGAGAGAAGTGAAAGGGGACTAAAAAGAAAAGGAAAAATGCTGTGGTATATACACGGAACCACTCCCCAAGATGACTGTTAGTTGCATGAATGGAAACACGTACTAATAAAATTAAATATTAAAAATTTTAAAAACCTGTTGTTTGTGAGTGTTGACATTGTGAAAACTATTCATTTCTTTAAATTTTCCCTTATTATCTGCATGCTTTCTTTATCAGCATGAGTTACTTTGTGATTAGAAATATGCTAAAACTAAATCCTCAGAATAGGCATTCATAGTAAAACAAAGATCTTTTCATAAGTCAAGTGCTGGGATTTCAGAACAGTTTTGGAGACCATTGAATAGAGCTCCCATCTCATCTCAGAAGAAATGAATGTTAACATAACCTCCGCTGTGATGACCACCTGTTTTTGGAAAACAGGCCAGATGGCGTTCATCTTCCCTCTCTGGTGTGCTGTAAAAGGGTGTTATTGGACTTTGCCGACACTGCTCAGTAGCAACGACTGTAAAATGGCTCTGCAGCTAGGCCATTCCAGCTATCTTCTGGAGCAGTACAAGATATTTTAAAGATTTCTCACTCTGCTATGATTTGTCTTCACAATTACAGCATGTATTTGTCCAATGGTATTCAAGCCTATATTCATTCATATATAATTCTGTTGGACGCTTTCAGTTTTGCAGCCACACCCTTCCACATTCGAAGCGCGGGTTATGCAGGGGATGGATACTGTTTACCACCACTTGAGCCTGGTGAGCTTGGTCTACTAACAATTTAGCTACATGGCCCATGGCCCTGGGATAGAATAGTAAAGAAAATTGGCTCACAACACAAACAGCATTTCTAAAGTTCCCAAGAAGCCAGTAAACAAGAATGCATCCTGTGTTTATTCTGCTAATTGAGCAAATTTGAGTAATCATTTTTATTTTTTATGGCAAAAGGAAAAAATCCATACTAAAGCCCTCAGCCCAACATCAATTACCTTCCATTTTTATTGTAAATATAAAAACAAAACCTAATTTGGCCTGGGAATGAATTCAGTGAAAGGGCACGTGCTTAACATGAACAAGGTCCTAAGTTTTATCCCCGGCGCTGCAGAAGTAACCAAAACCTAATAAAATTCCCACAATGCTTCATTCTGAATAAAAGGATCAAGCATTCTCATTATGCATTCTGTGCTGTAGACTTTCTGTATGTAGAGTCTTAGAAATAATAACTGCTAGGCCTGATGGTACACACCTTTAATCTCAGCACAGGAGGATTGGTGGTTTGAGCCCAGCCTGGGCACTTAATGGCACTCTGTTTCAAAACAAAGAATAAAAATGGCTGGGGATGTAGCTCAGTGGTAGCATGCCCTTGGGTTCAGTCTCCAGTTTCAGTAACCAGAAACAAAAACTAAAGCCTAAGTTACTAAAATTGGACTTCCTTTTTTTTTTTTTATTTAATCTGTTTAAAATGTTGTGAAGACCCAATAAAATGTCTTCCATCACTTAAGTTTAGGAAATACTTTCTAAATCCTGGAGTTTGGAGTGGCTTACAGGAAAGGATGAAAATGAGGTTTCCAGTGCAACTTTAAAGGAGGTTTTGGGAAATCTGCAAAAGAATGCGGGCATCACAGTGCATAGGGTGCAGCATCTTAGTGCAAGGTCATGGGCTGCCGTCCACACCTCTGTGAAAATGCTGCCTCCCAAGGTCCAGGTCCTCTCTTCTTCCAGACTCCATGATCCACTGGAGAGCAGTGCCCATGGTTTTTGCCCAGGTTGCCTGTGGTCTGCCCTCTCCTCTGTACCCTGCATCTCTCTGCCTGAACTTGGAAGGAAGACTTTTGTCCTTAGAGAGCTGTCCTTTTATCAGAGGTCTGCAGCACCTACTCAGAGTCTCCCACTGCCTGCCAAGGATGGGGCTTCAAAAGTTCACTATGCAGGGAGAGATTGCCATTTCTTCTGATTTCTGTGCCCACCTGGATCAGGAGTCTCCAGAGTAGAGGACACATGGCATCATGATGGGGACACAGGAGGACCAGGGAGGACAGGATGCAAAACTGTGCCACCTTTATAGCTCATTTGTACAAAAAAGGGAAAGCAAATGACCTTTACCAGTAATTATTCCATAAATCAGCATTGGAGCTCCTGCTTGATTGTTAGCTTACCCAGTGACCCTCAAACACTCCACAGGAGGTGAAGGAAGGGAGAGACAGAATTCCTCAGCACAGAGGGAGCCAAGCTGTGCCCGGTCTCCCAAACTCCCAGCCTCCCAATGCAAGGAATGGAAGAACATGTGTGCACTGTGCAGTGTGTTGCAGACAGTGCAGCCCAGTGCTAATTGACTTGCAAAAGAATAAGACTCCTGAAAAGAGAATCGCCATAACAAGAGGGCAATTGTAGACAGTGTGCTGTCTATTCAAAAAACCTAGAAGCAAGGATTTTGAATGTTTTCACCATAAAGAAATGATGTTTGAAGAGACAGAGGTGCTTACTCTTAACATTACATAATGCATACACGGGTCAACACCTCACAAGTTACTTATAAATATATACAATTTTTACATAGCAGTTACGAAAGATTGAAAGATAGCACTAATAATCTAAGCACAAAAAATAGCAAACAAATGCTAGCATAACATTGATTGTACTCCTGGTATCAATTATTCCCCAGCTATATTTGAAGGGTAAAAGAGATCTGGCAGAATATTCTGCCTTGCGTTAAGTTTTTTGGGTGTCTGTAGGTTTATTAGGTGACTTTCTAGCACTGAAATGAAGTATCGGATGTAACTAACTCAGAGAGAAAAGGTTTATTTTTGCTCGCTGTTGTGGAGCTTGCAGTGATCACTTGGCCCTGCTATTCAGGGCTGCAGTGAGGTTCTGCACCACGGAGAGAAGGCAGGGCGCAGATAGGTTGCTCAGTCGGCATGAACCAGGGAGCAGAAGAAGGAGGAGGAGCCGGGTGTGCTGGCCCATGCCTGTAATCTCAGCGCTGTAGAAGATTCAAGCCCAGCCTGGGTGACTTAGTGACTCAGTAAGACCCTGTCTCAAAATAAAAAATAAAAGAGGTTCTGTGTGAAAGCCCTGAGTTCTATACCCAGTACCAGGAAAAAAATAAAAAAGAGGAGGAAGAAGGAGCCTGAGTCCCACAGTGCCCTTGTTGGATGTGCCCTCCATTGCCTCAGGATCCCCACAGGACTCCACATCTCAGAGGCTCCACCACACCCCAAAAACACATGTGTCTCTGGGGGACACTGAAGACCCAAGCTACAGCAGCGGTGAAGTTTCATTCAAGGTAAACATGATGGTTTAACACAAGAAGCTACATGCTTTTCAAAAGGAATGAATGCTGTTGGACAGAGATTTTTAACAAAGAGGTTGCAGGTTAGTGGATAAGAGAACCTATCATATCCTTAAAATAAAAAACATGGGAACAAATTTTCTATGTGGTGAAAAAGCCTCTGTGAAAGAGTTTTAGTGGGCTTATAAACTCATTTGTTTAAAAACCGAAAGGCACCAGTGATTTATTTTACAACAATTGATGACATCAGGGAAGATTCAAATGTACCAGCTTCTGAAGATGATTTTGCAAATTTGTCAGTTGGATGCAAAAATGAATATCAAGATTTTCCAACTATCTTTTAGATTCTAACCTGTAGTTTATTGTTCAGCAAGCAATTTAAAAACTAATAAATGTATATTGAATCTTTATATTAGTCACTTCCTCATTGGTGGGACAAATTACCAAAAGAAGGAGAGGTTTATTTTGGCTCACAGTTCAGTGGGTTCAGTCCATGGTTGGCTGGCTTCAGTGCAGAAGCTGCTTGGCCAATGGGCATTGGTAGAGGAAAACTTCACTGCGTGGTAGCCAGGAAGCAGACAGAGAGAGATAGGAGGAATGGGAACCAGAATGTACCCTTCCAAGTCACCCCTCCAGTGACCCACCCTTTCTGACCTGGCCTCACCTTCAAATGTGAGACTTTTGGGGGAGGGACATTTTAGATCTAAACCACAACAATCATGTAGTTCATAACAAAATATTGATAATGTTGTTTACTTAGTTTTGAAAGCTATCAGCATGAATTTATAAAATAAAATTATAACTATTAAGATATTTGTTACTCTCTTCTTTATCAAATGACTTTAAAAGTTCCATTTATAATTCAGGTTATACAGAAAACCTAGTAAAATATTGCATGTATAGAATATATTGAAACACATTCTCAAAATGTTTTAGCTGAGAGGAGTGCATTAATTTCTTTCTTTTTTAAAATAAGGGTTAGGCTTACTGACCAGAGACAGCACTTAAATTTGTAAATTACATTCATGAATAAGATTACATAGTAGATTAAAATTGAAAGAGTCAAGGTGCAAAAGAAAAATGCTTGTAGGGTAGAGAAGTGGTGTTTAACATTTCTAAAATATTTTCTGGCCTCTCACACACAACATCTACCCCTGAAGGATTTGCAAAAGCCAGACAACATTCCTACCCTTTCCATTGAGTCGGTGGACAGGGCAATCACAAATTACCTGTCTGCCCTGCTCTGTGCCCACTGGCAGCACTGTCTGTGCTCAGACAGGTCATTCCATCTGGACTGTTGGACCTTACTACTCTCTGCCTCCCCATGTGTCCCAAGACTCTCCCTTGATCCACTCTTCTCAATCAGAGATTGTTGCTATCTTACCATAGCAGAGAACCAAGAAATCATTTATTCATGAGAAAACGAGTACTGATAGATACATGGGTGTCTTAATGCACCGAGATCTTGTTGGGACAATTGTGTAAGACAATATAAAATATTAGTGAAAAATTAGTGAAGTCTTAAGCAAAAAATAGATAATAGCAATAACTGAACTCATTTGCATGCCAGTAGTTTTCATCTTTATTTTAAAACTTTTAAAGTTAAGAACAGAAAATTCTGAAATGCTTTCACGTGTTTATTCCAATTAAAGAAAATGATCTTTTAAAAACTTACACTATTTTTACAAATTTCTCTCAGGTTGTCTCTAACCAGATAGCATTCTAAGGGTTTTTTTTTTTTTTAATGAGAGGAGCTGTGAATTGGAAAACAAATATGCAGAAACCTATTAACGGGCCTGTAAATTACAATATAAAGAAAGACATTTTCTACTACTAAAAGAAATCTCTAATTTACATGCAAATGTGTGGGAGAAAAAATGTATGTTGGAATTTATTTTTAATGGATGGCAGATCTGGAAAGAAGATAAGAGGTACAAATTAATGGTATCTCCAACCCACTGCTGGCTGGAATAGTGAAGAAATGGGCTGACATCCTTAGGACGAACTATTTTAATAATAACCTTGTGACATGAGAAAAATTATTAATCCATCTAATTAACATGAGTATGTAAATTATTCATTAGTACAACTATTCGAATAAAATTAGAATTTCTGGGGTTATAAATTGTCCTTGCTTCTGCCTTCTATGGTGTGAGAGATGTTGTATTTTAGAAAGATAGCAAGTACTTCAATGTAATATAATTACAGATTGCATAAGAAAATAAGAATGTTGAGGGTCATAATAAATTAGCTTTTAGAAAATAAGTATGTTTGATTACTTTGGCATTAATGAGGGCGAGGCTTACTGAGTCTTTGTGTTTTCAGGCTTTCTTAATGCAGTAGTAATAAGCTGATGATATTTGTTAGGGATGTTTTTGTTTCCCCTGAGAGTTGAAGACCTAGGATTCATTATAGCAACCAAATGATGTCACATGAACAAAATCAAAAGATTTCTCACCATTATTCTTCCTTAGTTTGGTACCACCCTTTTCTCTTTATCCATGATGACTATTTTGCTGCCAGCTTAGGGAGGAGCATGTTGGCAGGCAGGATTTATAAAAACCTGAAAAAACTAAGAAATTGGAACTTGAGACAGGTATAATATTCACTGAAAACTTTACACTCCAAAGCAGGTTCATTTCTTGAGCTATAGGTAATTGCAGCCGCAAATCAATTTCCAAACCAATTATCTCAAGCTACCAAATCAATTTGTTTCGGTGGGAAAAAAATCCCAAATACTTCTTTGGGTAGTAAGAAAAAAATATATATATATACACATACATATATATATATATATATATATAGTTTTACTTATATATGCATACATTACCATTGAATATATACACAATATATAAGCATTATGAGCATTGAATTATCTATATAGTTTTTTCAGCTCCTGCTATTCTATTTAAAATTCTTCAAGGCATCTCATTCCCCAGGAAAATCAAATCTAAAGTCCCTACTGTGACCAATAAGGCCAGAAAAGAGATTTTTCCTCCATATCTTCTCTTCCAGTGTTCCACTCTAGCTAATCCTCACCCTTCTTGAGCCTCTGTGGTCTTTTGCTTCTCCTTGAATTCACCAGCATTGTGTTGCAGGATTTGCAGTGTTGGGTTCCTTGCCTGGGATATGCCCCCTTCTGTCTTTCTGGGCTGTCTTCTTTATGTTCAGCTCTCACTTTGACTATTATTTCTCTAGAGAGGCCATCACTGGTCTTTCTAAAGGAATGACTTAGGGCATGTCTGTCGTGGCTCCCCAGAGCTGAGTGCTTATCACTTGGAGGGCTTGGCTTGGCAGGCGGGATGAGGTCTGAGAATGAAATTCTCTAACAAGGTCCTAGGTGATGCTGTTGCTACTGAGCTGGAGATCCTTCTCTGAGAATTGCTGCTCTGTGACATTATTCTATTTCAATTCTCTGTACAATATTCATCACTATGTGTTATTTTTCTTTTTCCTTTAAATATTTTTCTGTTGTCTGTCATCCCAACTAGAATTGAAACTCTATCAGATCAAGACACCTGTTTCTCTTATTTGTTAATATATCTTCAGTTCTTAGAATGAAGCTTAGCACATGATGGACATTTAGTATTTATTGAGTCACTGATTCAGGAAAATATTTTTCACACTCATTCTATTCTATGTGCAGAATGAAGACCTGAGAAGACCAAGGTTAATAAGCAGAGTCCTTCTCTGTAGGGCTGGTCACCTGTTAAGGAATATCTCTTGGTTCTAACATATGCACAATTCCTTATATAATGTACTTGTTAAAATTATGAAACTATTGTCATCTCACAATCTCACAGCGCAGAAGCTACTGATAAAAGGATGGTTTTCTAGCACTTGTATGGAAATGAAGGAGTTCAGGGATGCATGTCCCAGACTGATGATTATACAGCCCTCTCAAATTACATGTGTGCCTGGACATAGCATGGCCTTGATGACTGAGAATGCTAAAGGGTCACTTGATAGGCAGCCTCTCAGCAGAGCTCAGTAAGAATTTGCTATTTCAAAATGACTTAAGGTGGAAACAGAGCTAAATTTTTCCTCATTTGCATTTAGCAGAAATTCGCCCTTGAGGGTTTTGGGGCGGCATATGTTTTTCCAAATTAATTTTTTAAGAAACTCAAGAATGTGCAGTCTTCACATTTGATCAAGGAAAAGAGTTTTTTTTAAAGATATGTAAGGTTGAAATACCTCATTGGTCAAGTTTCATTAATTTCAAAGAAGCGCTATAAATACTGAGTCAAAACCATCTTGTTCTTAAAGACTGGCTAGTGGTGGAAGTCGGCTTCCTGCCTCAGCTGGAGGCACAGATTTCCCATGTCTTAGGGATCACTGACCTTCATTCATCCTCAGAAAAGATTTTTTTTTTTAACTAGAGGGAAAGAAAGACAGATCATTTTGTAACGAAGCCAAAAGAAATCTGATCTTCTACTCCCCAGATTAAGATGCTGTTTACCATTTTCATGAGAATAAACAAGTTGTAATGTTTTCATTGCACCAGAGGTAAATAGAACTAAACCATATTACAAAAATAAATTGGTAGAAAGATGCCTTAGTATTTCACAGCAATTAACTGGATGACTGGTTATTGTTTTGCCTTGAGTTTTACATTGGAAAATCAAATTTGAAAATTAGGCAGGGAATAATGCAAAACATTTGCTACATTTACTACCAATTACTTTTGGAAGGCTGTACTTATGCATAAAATCATTCGAATTTCAACATCGTGAGCAAAATTCCTGATGTGGAAAGTTTCATTTAAAATTCTAACCTGAGGAAGAAATTCATTAGTTGACTGTAACCTTATGATTTGGGGCTGTTGTAATGAGAAAGTGGCATTAAAAAAATTATTTGTTGAGCAATTGGTTTCCAAGGCCTTTGGTGTTTACAAAGTGTAAATGATGCATATGCTTATGAGAGATGGTTCGCTGGAGATCAATTTAGGTACTCGTATATTCATAGCCTCTGTGTTTTGAAAATTCTAATTGCTAACATCAAATTAACGTCATTGATGTTTTAAAAAATGTTCCTACTTTTTATTATTGCAGTGTTCTGCATACTGGGTCATAAATATTTATATACCTAAGTGGAATTATGTCTCTTAGTGACTCCATAGGTTGATACATAGAAAAGAAGGATGTTTGCAGTAGGAGAAAGACAACGACAAAAAGATCCACTACCAAGAATTTCTTCCAAATAAGTCCTCTGTGCTATAAGGACTTTGCTTTGTACCATGCTCCTACCATATCTCCATGAGACACTCAGAAGAAAAGGGCAAAGCAAATTTAAAGAAAGCACTGAAATCAAATCCCCCAACCAGCATGACTTTGCCAGTAGTAAACTGCATGTTGTGTTGTAGAAATCTGCACTGAAAACCAATTTTTCAGAAACATCCAAAGGCCTAGTATGCTTTCTGTCACCCTTAGGGCTGAGGTTTTCTGCAGAGATTGTTGCCTCTTAATGCTGCATGTTAACGATCTGATCGACTCACTCCTTTAATAGAGTACCTCAGAATATCGGCAAATTTCTCACTTCATCTGCAGTAAATGAACCATTTGTGGCACAGGGAGGGTTGCGGGAAGTTAGGAGATCATTCATGGGAAGGGCACTGTTCCATTCATCTGAAGAATTTCCCTGAGACGCTGCAGTCCTCTCTGAGAATTGTGACAATGACAGTAACAACAACACTCACAACCAGTTCCAACAGTGCAGTACACGTGATGTGTCGAAGCTATGTGTGCTATCTCATTTAATCCCTGCCATTGCCGAGGAGATAGGTATTGTGCTCTTATCCCATTTTAACTGTCCAACTTGCTCAGGTTACAGTAGGTAAGTGGTGACCCCAGCCTTATGAATACAGGTTTTAACTTGGAATTTGGGATCCCCACACTACCCAGCCTATGCCTTATGTTGTATGATGGAACTGTGAGTCAGGAGATTTGAGTTGGATGATTTTGAGTGATTTGTTAACAATATTATGCAACAAATCACCAACTTTTATAAACTTCAGGAGTCATTAAATGAAAGTGTTTTTACAGTCCCCTTTGGTGGCTTTAATTGGTTTTATTATTTCATTATGTAATAAACATGCAAAACTGCAGCAACCTTATTTTTACTTCAAATACAAGATTGTATCAAATCTGCAAGTTAACACCAAATGTAACTATAAAACCAATAAGGCTAATGTTGAAAATATTAATATGATGGAGGATGTTCTATTGCTGAATCTAAAATTTTGCCCACAAATGACTAGAGTAATAGAAGAACCAAGGTTTTCCTAATTTAGCCTGGTTCTAGTAAGTTATGCCAGGCGGTGATCCCATTTTCCAACCAGTTTTCTTCTGTTAGAACTTATCATTTCTTTCTTACATTGTGCCATTTTATATCATCCATTGGTATGAATGAGTCATTCATATTATTCTCAATTCTTCTTCTTTAATTCTTCTTTCTGTAAAGAATTACAGTTGCCTTATTTGACTGAAACCTAAGCATGCATTCATACTTTGTCACTAAAAAGAGGTGTTCCTGAAAAGTGGACTTCCAGATCATCAGTAATTATCACAAGCATTATTGCCATATTTTCAGTTTCTGCTGAATTCTGAAACACACAGAAAGTTCACAGGGTTTCCCCTGCCTGAATCTAGGTGTAGCAACAGATGTGCTTTGACCAATGAATGAAATGATGAAGGAGGAGGAGGAAAAGAGTTCTCAGTCTGCTAATTAAAAGAATCAAGTGGAGCTGAAGAGCCACATGGGACGGTTGTTGTGTAGCATAATCCAAGTGAGAAAGCATTTCCCAGAGTTGCTGTTCAAAAATAAATCTTGATCTAGAAGTGTTGCTTGTGATAGAAGATGCCAAGTTTTCAGCCCAAACTTGGAGTACTTTAAAGCATTTATACCATATCAGTCACACTGATCCCTGGACATAGAGAAGATTGCTTATGATGTTATTGAAATATTCAGTAGGGAACAAAAACACAAAATAACTTCCAACTATCATATGTTAACATTATTAAATGTCATTGGAAGGAAAATAACTGGAAAAATGCATTTTAATAGCTGTATACGTCCTCACTGATTTCTTTTGACTAGCGAAGGAAGCATTAGATTAAGTAAGTGTCAGATCAAAAATAATTTCATTAGAATGCATTCGATACTTTCAGTTATATAATGTATATCAACCATAAATATATATATATATATATATATGAGTTCATGATGGCTGTAAAACAATCTTCCTCTCCTAACCTCAGTGTTCAATAAGTATTATTCTGGCCCTATGGGTCAGCTGCTTGGGATCCAATGGATCTCGGTTGGTCTTGTTTTTGCAGTACGTGTAAATCAAGTGGGTGACTGCTGGATCAGGTGAACATTCTCCAGTGCTCAGGAGCTTACTGGCTGTAGGTCCAAAATGGCCTAGGCCAGAGCAATGGGCAGTGGGGGCTCCCTCCTCTACCTGTAGTCCAGTCCAGGCTTGTGAAGACAGGGTTCCTGGAAATAACAGAATTGTGCAAGACCTCTGAATCTTTGTCCCAAATCTCACATCCCTAGTTTCTGCTGCCTTCTACCAAGCCAAAGTTAAGTGGCAGGGTTTGCTCATGTTCAAAAGATGGAGAAAGAGATTCAGTCTTTCTTGCAAGGTCAATTGCAAATGGTATGGAAATAAAAAGGGGTTGAGACACTGACAATGTTATAGAAATCAGCCTATTCATAAGATGCTCTTTTTCTTTCTTAATTTGAAAATGATTTTTCAGTGTCCACAATAAACAAAAACAAATTGTGTCTGCACGGGAAACAGTTTTATCACATCAGAGGGAATTTGCACTATTGAAAGAGAGAACTTCATATTCTCGTTCGACAAGATATAAATAATCCAATTCCATACACAACTGTAGAGTACTACTTTGTATTTAGTACTGACTTATGCCTGAGAGATCTACCATAGAGAGACAAGAAAGCAAACTCACAGAAGCAAAAGGAAGCTCTGGACTAGATAACTATCTTTTTGGAATGGGAATTTGATGTATTAAACATCATCTATGTGACAATATATCAGAGAAGCTATATTAAGACAAATAAAGATATGCCACAACAGTTGTGTAAAGGGAGGCATATTTTGAATATTTATAGACTACAAATTAGTCTATGTCTCAGAAACACAATGCAGTGTACTTGTGATTGTTATAAAATATTTATAGGTGAGACTGTAAAATTCACGGTGCAGTTTGATTTGGTTGTAATCCCATATAGTGCAAACCAACGTCTTCCGTCCTATCAGTGTATTGCTCTAACAGTTTGCAACATCTCATTTGGAGATGCAATGTCATAAGTTTAAGTATGAGGCATTTTGTCTAGTGGGACTGGGCCAGTCAGCCGTTTTAACATACCCTGCTTCAACTTTCCTACCTTAAAGCGACAATACCCAAAACTGTAACTCTACCCTCCAGGGACGTACACCTCTGTGGAAAGACTAGGAAAACAGGATGCCCTCCCAGCTTTCCCTTCTGATGAACTCCTTTGATACTCATTGTAAATGTTTGATTCTTCATGAAAAACTTTTTTGGGCCATTCCATCTTACACCTTTTAGTCTGAAACCTTTCATACTCCTCTATCCCATCAGGTACAAAGAAACATGGGCAGGGTGCTTTTTCCAATCCATTCCCATTGTAATGGTAATATTCACTATCCCTAGTTAAGATTAAAAATAGAACCTTTATCTGTGTGTATCTCTACCATCAGAATTACCACGGTGACTTGAAATCTTTTCCTTACCATCTCCCCAGAATGGAGCTATGATATTTTAAAAATTGAGACCTTCATTTCATTAATCTTTGTAATCATATCACCAGGTGCTGTATCCAGCATAGTTAGTGCTTGAATCTCATTGAATGAAATGAGTTGAATGAATCAGGACTTCTACTCTACATCAGAAGCTCATTCATTGCTCTTTCATTTAGATTGTCTATGGTCATTGTCCTTCATTTTTATCTCTTTGTTTCTTCCTCACTTTGTAATATAGCTTTGTGAGTTTGATTTCAACTACACTAATTAACTTTGTTCCATTATTAATTTGGTTATTCACCTCCTCCTATGTTTTAATTATGAGATGGCATTCTCAGTTTCCTTGATCATCTCTAAGTTTTACCTTGACTTTTGATCTTTCCTTCTTTCTTTTCTATTCTACTCCATCTTCTTATGGTTGCCTCTACCCGTTTTGTAGAGGCACTCACTTCTTGTACTTTATTGTGGAGGATTAAGCATTTTCTGAAGTTTTGTTTCCATACAATAGACATAAAGATTTGCTATTCTTCAGGGGCTGTTTTTAATCTTATCCTGCAGTACTTTTTTTAGTCACCCTTTTCTCTTACTACTCTAACCTTATATGATCACTGTGACTATTAATGTGATGATTAGGTGAACTCTACCAAATATGTGTGTGGTTCCTTTTTCATTTCTTCCAATTTTCTTTATTTGGTTATTTCTTCATCTGTTATTCATTCTACCAACAGCAAACACAATAGCCATTTTTCTGCTGCAATATTCTGGAAGGGGGAGAAAAACAATAAACAGACAAGTGCATGAAATGACATATGGCAAGAAGTGTGTTAAATATGCAGGGAGGACACTTCACCTGAGGCTCTTTTCATACTTTAAGTTCCAACATAGTGAACTGAAAATTTTACTGAGGAATATAACACACAGCCAAGTTTCAGCCAATCAGAGGCAGCCAATTCTCCACACCCTGTCCAATAAAACAAACAGCTCATCACACTACCTTTGGGTGCCTAACTGTGGCCAATCAGGTGATTTCTGGACTTGCCTTCTGTGTCCATTCAATAGAGGCTCGCTGTCCACACAGCTGGGTAGAGCTCTCTGAATCTGTTTGATCAGTATTTGTAATTCTGTCTCATGGTTTCATTTAGCATTGTGCCCTCCAGATTCAGTTGCTTTTTTTTCTTCAAATGACAGCATTTTCTTCTCTGATAAGAATACATAGTACTACATTATACGTAAGTCACATTTTCTTTAACCATTCATTCACTGATGGACACTTAGTTTGATTCTATATTTTGGCTACTATGAATCTGCTGCAATAGACATGGATGTGCAGATGCTGCTTCTAGACACTAACTTCAAGTCCTTTGAATACACACCCAGAAGTGTGACTGCTGGATCTTATAGTAGTTGTATTTTGAATTTTTTGAGGAACCCTGATTATTCTGTCTTCCTATCATGGTTTTACCAGCTTACATTCCCACCAAAGATATGAAAAGGCTCTCTTTTCCCATGTCCTCCTCTGCAGCTGTTCTCTTTTGCCTCCCAATAAAAGCCATTTCAACAGGCATGAAGGGACCCTTCATTGTGGTTGTGACCTATGTTTTCCTAAAGATAAGGATTTTGAACACATCATGTATCTGTTGGCCATTAGCATGCTTTCTTTTGTAAGACTTCTATTCAGATCTTGTGCCTCTTTTTAAAATTGGTTGTTTACTTTTCAATTTTTTTGTTGCATTATGTGAGTTTTTAATATATTTTAATGTTAACCCCTTATCATGTATCTGGTTTGTGACTCCCCACCTTATGTACATTGCCTTTTCACTCTGTTGATTGCCTCTTTGCTGTGCAAAAGCTTTTTAGTTTGATATCTTACCTACTTTTTGCTTTTGTTGCATATAATTTCTGTGTCATATCCAAGAGCTGTTATCAGGGTCAGTGTAAGAATCATTTCTCTATGTTTTTTTCTCCTGGGATACCTCTTTATCATTTCTCCCCAGCAACTAGACAAATGAGTAGAAAATGCATGCTTGTACTATTTTATTAAGCTTATCAACCAAGTAACATTATTACAAGAATCCTGGCCAAAATCCAGCTCCTGCAAATATCATTACATCATATTATCTTATCGCTCTCCTGGCAGAAATGGTTGCCATGTGGTTCTTCTCAGTAAGTAGCCCAGTTTAGAGTTACATCATCACTCATTTCTGCATCCTGTGGAAACTATTAGAATGCACAGCATTTCCAAAAGCCATGGTAGAAGAAACAAACATGTAACTGAATTTTATTATTGCAGTTATCCTTGTTATGTTTTCATAGAAAAACTGATTTGTCCTGGAATGGTTTTCCTGAACTGTCTTGCATTTTGGGTCAGAAATATTGTAAGTCTGACATTTCTTCTGGTGCCTCCACGTCCTCAACAATGTGTTCTTCATCACGACGCCTGCTGTGGGAACTATGCATCGGAGACATTTAATAATATGATGGTGATTAGTCTTGGCTCCTAATTCATGAAAGAGCACCATAAAAATTAAAAATTAATAACACAGGGGTGCTAATTTCATGTTTTAGTTAAGCCTTTAAGTTCATATTAATAAAAGTCCTTAATAGAAAAAAAAAAACAACCAAATATTTAGATAAACTTATTTAGAAAAAAACTATGTGGATTTAAAAATAATTTTCATGACTCCAGGCTCAATTTGTATGAGCATTTTTCAATTTTTGGTCCAGTGGAGGAGAAATATAAATCATTTTCTCTGTCGGTGCACCGATGAAATGTTATATCAGCAGATTGCCAAGAAATAGCCATAGGTCCACCTGTTCAAATCACACACACACACACACACACACACACACACACACACTGCCTGTCCACTACGGCATAAACTCAATGCCCACCTTAATCTGGTAATATTTTCCCTTTCTGAAGAAGACATCTTGGTCCCCATGGAGAAACAAAGCAAATAACACTTGTTGTGGTAGCAGCAATTTCAGATTAATGGTCCCCTTGAGTATGAAGACTAAAAGAAATAATAGCTAGTTAGAAGAATTAATCATTTCCTGACAGCGTGCCCTAATAGCACTATTTTTATAGCTCTGTGCTCAATTCTGTTTTCAGACTGAAATTCAGTTATACATCATCCATGTTTGCAACAGCTTCCCTGGTTTCCAATATAAAATCCAGGATGGAGAAGGCGCTAGAGAGAGGAAGGGCTGGGGCAATGGATTTTCCTGTGAAACGGGAGCTCCTGTGTCAGTTTTGATTTTGACTTAAATGCAAACAATGATGATATTCAAAACACAACCAAAGAGCACTGCGTTTGAAGTCAAAGATAAAAAGCGCGTGCGAAATAAGAGATAAACTCTTTCTCCATGATAACTCTTTCTCAAGCTATGAAATGGAAATTTAAATGAGATTTTGGTCCTGTTGCTCTTATTTGATCTGCTGATATGTTTCTTTATAATACATATTTATTTCAAGCACTGTTCGAATGGGTCAAAATCATGAGTGCTCAGTGTCCATTAGTGGGAATTGCAAATATGTGCTTGGAATTAAAAGTGGTAATTCTGACCACAGCTACCTTCATTAAAAATATAGTTAATATTTTTGTACTAAACCTCTTAAAAGGTGTCTCTCTCTCAGTTTTGTCTCTGAGCCCGCAACCTTTTTTTTTTTCCTAACCTACTCTCTGCACTAATGGAGAGCCTTTCCAATCTAACTCAGGTCACCCCACTCTTTTTCTCAAAGCATTCCTAGTCCTCTCTGTCTTAGAGTAAAATCCAAACTTTTCCAGTCCATAAGGCACTGTGCGAGGGACTGCCTAACTACAGCCTGTTGACCAAATCCAGTCTTTGCTTATTTTAGTACATTTGGTGAGCTAAAAAAAAACGAGTTTTTAACATTTTAAATGATTGAAAAGAAAACTGAAAAGAAGAACATTTGTTGCATGTGAAAATAATATGAAATTCAAATGTCACTATCCCTAAATAAAGTTTTATTGGCACATAGCCATGCCCATCCATTATGTATGTTCAGTGGCTGCTTTTGGGTTAGAGTGGCAGCACTGAGGAGTTTTAGTAGAGACTGTGTAGCTCAAGAAACCAAAAGAATTTACTACCTAAATCTTTACAGAAAAACACAGGCTGCCCCCACCACCGATCTGCCATGACCGTTCTGCCCCTGACCTGCTATTGCCCCAGCAACCAGAGGGCCTCAGCACCTGCTCCTTTCCACGCGCTCTGCTCTCTGCTCTGGCCTTGGTGTTACTATTCCTACAGCTTATGTGCTTTTCGTTCTGCAAAAATTTGCATGTTTTCCTTTTCCCTTTATTTCAGGGTTTTATTCCAATACTGCTTTCTCACAAGACCTTCTGGGCCATTCTATTTAAAAAGCGCCAAACTCTTCTTCCCACCTTGTCCCTTCTTGCAGTTAATTTGTCTCCATAAGTTCTCTCGTCTTACAATCTCACGATTTTCCTTATTTTGTTTATTGCCTCCATGCTCTGCAGTGTAAGTATTAATAAGGTCAGGAATTTTTTATGGCTTCGTCTTTTAGTTTTTTTAACTGCTTAGTTCTCAGTATTAAACTATGGCCCAGAGCATAGTGGATGCTCAGTTAATACTATATCAATATCTGTATGTACATTAAACACACAGTCACATACTGAATTGTGTCATCTCTCTTCTAGAGGAAGATAACGTTGGGTGGATACTTTAAAGAAAAGTTAAATCCTGAAGACAAAGTCTTTGGTATCAAATTTGTTTTCACAATGGTGTTGTAGGTTCTTCCTTTTCTTGCAGTTTTCTTCCAGGATGAGTGCTACCCTCTCTCCTTGGAAGATCATGTCTGTACAAGGCTCAGTCAAACCCAGAAGCTACTGACAAAACTTTCTGCAGCTTTTCTAGACTCTGTTTATTGAACTGGCCCTGAGCAACATTATCCTTTGTTTATCCTCATCATTCTGAGCTCAGTTCTCCAAATTCTCTTCACTTCTAGACCAATAGCAATAACCCTCACCTGGTTGGCGCCAGGTGCCTTCCTGGGCCAGGTGCTCTGCTCCATGGCAGATGCTGTATGGAAGGAGGCAGTTGAGTGTAAGCAGCTGCTTCGATGAGATCTTAGGAAGCACAGTGAGAGTGTGGCAAAGTGGGAGCCGCACAACAGGAGAGGGTGAGGGGCAGGCAACCGTGTGGGCAGCAGGGGCTCCATCCTGCTGGAACCCTCTGGGGTGGGGATATTATTTGACAACTATCCCTGGGGAATTGACCCCCAGTCTCTTTGATTTTCACATCTGTCCCATGTGTAGGATGAGCTCTTTACTTGTCAGAAGCCCCCGCCCACAGCAGAGATAACCTGAGCCATAGGTACGTTCTGCAGTAGCTGTCACAGCCTGAGGAATAACCCAAGTGGCGTGGCAGGGCCCTGGAAGTATCTGCTCAGCTACTTTCCACCATTACCTTCCTTGATCCTCCCAATTACTATATGAGGTCAGTTATTATTGCCTCCATTGTAGAGACAACCAAAGTAAGATGCTAAGAATTAGCATAATCTGAATAAAAGTGGGAAGAACCAGAACTAAAACTTGAGGCTTTCCGATTCTTAGTCCCATGTTTGAGGACTGGGGACATAGCTCAGTGGTCAGAGTGGTTTCCTAGCATATGCAAGGCTCTGAGTTAAATCCTCAGTACTACAAAGCAAAACAAGCTTTCATAAACACTAAGCCATCCAACCCTTCCTAAGGCTACTTTGCATA
>RJWT010018817.1:0-18691 GCA_004365215.1 Cuniculus paca
ATTTAAGAAGTTTAGAAGTTTAAGTAAGTGATTTAGCAGGGGGCTAAGTTCTTCACTTTGTAAACATCCACATCCTGTTCAAGAGGAGGGTATGGAGATTGTGTGATTGTTGCACCCATGCTGCAGGGGGAGGAGGTGGTGGTAGCCTCCTTACAATACAAGGAAAGAAAAGAGACTTGTTCCTCCCTTTTTGCTCTTGTTGCTCTTGCTGTCTTCTGCTGCTTTGTTCTTTTACCCCTCTGCTATACCGTCCTACCTTGGAACCAGCTGATTATGAACTGAAACCTCCACAAACTGTAAGCTAAATAAACATTTCCTACCTTAATTTTGAGTGTCAGGTATTTTGTTTCAGCAGTGAGAGAAAAGTAAATCAAGACAGATCCTTATAGTGACTTTCTAAGTGTCTGCTCCTTTCTTTCCTTCAATTCTTCCTTTACATTGTCCACGTTATTTATCTTTCTAAATTTCAAAACTTCTTTTGTAATTCTCTGCCTAGATACCTATCAATATGACTTTAATTTCTTTAGAGAGTACTCAATCATTTTCCTGGTGGTATTGAAATTCATCTATAATCCAACATCATTTTGCCTTTCTGCATTTACAGTATCTCATCTGAAAAGATTCTTAATATGTTTACCTCTTTCTCTCTTACTGTTGGCTACTTTGGAAGATAATTTCCTTGTATATTGTTTTATTATATTATTTAATTTAATTTAAGCATGAAACACTATAAATGAAGCTTAGAAGGAGAATTGACTATAAACATACACAAAAATATCACAATATAGCTACTAGAGAAACATAAAATCCTTAATATTTATAAAACAACTGTGTGGTACATACTTTTAATTCATTTAAGATGTTCACATCAGTGAATAAATAATGGAATTCAAAACTGTCAGGAAGACAGTTTGCTTTTTTCTGTAAAATCCCTTTCCAAACTTGCTTTTCCTCTGCCTAGTCAGTCAATAATTCTCTGTATTTATAGGACATTTGCAAAGAACTTGGAACAGTATGTAAATTCACACTAAATAATGCATAGTGCTTACAGGAATCTGTTACCCAACTTGTTGCAGCAGCCATCACATAGAAGAAAAAAAGAAAAGGATAACTAGAAGTAAAAAGCAGCTGCATGTCTTCTTTTGAAAACTAAGATAGAATAATGTGCATTTCTTAATGTTGTAGAATTATATTCTATAGCTAAAGGCTATAGAATAGGCTATATTTATTTCATTTACCTCACTTAATTCAAATCTGTGTGGAAGACAACTTAAAGTTTTTGAAGACAAATAATCAGTTTACTGGGTTCTTGTTAATATGCTTTTTCTGAATGTGTGAAATGGAACAACTACATGTTTTTTTATGTAATATGTTGATTAGAATGACTAATTGATATACAGATTGATAAGGGTTTATCTTTAGAGATAATCCGACCCTATACTTTTGGTTTATGGTTCCTTCTCAATAAGTATAGTTGTGTCACTCATTCACAGAAGGAAATTGATTGACTATATACTAAGTTCTAGGCATTGGGCATAGAATTTGGGGTTTACAGTTAGTGAAACGCAACGTGTTCCCTGATATTATGAAGCATATACTCCATTGTTGTAAAGGTATTTTGGTACCTATTCACAGAAATTAATGTGAACTATACTAAGAGAGTGCTATAAATGAGAGAAAGATGGTTTTATTAAAAACACATGATGATGATACCTGTTTGAGAGTAGTAGTGAAAGAAAATTTCGAAAAGGATGTAACACTGTAGGAAATCTGAAAGATGAATAGGAGTGAAGGTGAAGAAAGAAAGTAGACCCTGTAAATAGTCAAATTCTGTCCTCAGTGACCTAGCATATGCTATGATACTTAACAGAAAAGGGCCTTGCTAATGTGAGTAAGTGCAGGATTCTGGGGTTATTTTAGATGGGGATAGTTTCCTGGGTAATCAAGATGTGTTCAATGGAATCACAGAGAGGTAGGAAAATCAAAGTCAGAGAAGGCAAATCAATGTTTAAGGAAACACAGTGATCACATTGTTGACTTTAAAAATGAAAGAAAACTACAGGCAAAGAATGCCAGTAGCTTCTAGAAGCTGGGAAGATGTGGATGAGGATTTTTCTCCAGAGAATCCTGAATAGATGCAGCCCTGACAATATATTGATATTGAGTACTTCTGACCTTCCTAAGTATGAAGATAATAAATTTCTCCTGTTTAAGTCACCACGTGTGCAGCAATTTGTTATAGTCACATTAAGAAGTTAGTATAAATGAGTTAGTAACACTTAGATGAAAAGAACTGTGATAATTTAGAACTTTGAGTACTTGAAGTATTGAAAGAAAGCTGATATTGCTAAAGTACAGAAATCTAAGTCCAATGGGAATTTTTTTTAAAAATGTAAAAATATAGATGATATTAGAAGTCATCTACCTCAAATCCTCATTTTATGAATGAAGAAAACATTTTTTTTTGTTTAAGATCATGGAATTCATTAAGAATAGAACTTTACAAATAACCAAAATGCAAAAATATCCAAATTTGGTGTGAATATAATGTATTTATCTGTTCAATTCATTACAAAATGTGCATTGTTCTTCTTCATAGCAGATTAAAACACTGTGGCTGAGAATATGTGGAATTAGGAAGAATTAAAACTGAGCTGCTGATGTGCTGTGTTCTTGCTCTTGTAATGTCAGTGTACTGTATCTCTCTGCCACTTTTTTACATAGCAAGCTTTCTTCAGGTAAACAAAGCATCTCCATCTATCCATATCTAGAAGTTGCCAAGTGTCTCAACTAAAAGTGTGTTAGTTGAGCAGAATTTATGTTATCTGTTTTAACTTAAACATGACATTTATGTAAGGCTGGAAATCAAATATGGGGACATGGACTTACTTTGAGTATACCAACACGAGCTGTAGCAGGTATCTTAACAATGTAATGTGTTAACACTGTTAAATTTGTGTTTTGTTATTTAATCCACTCAGTTTCTCCACTGGGCATGAGTATATTTCATAATGTCTAAATTTTCAATGCAGTGGTCTTAAAAACTTCATTGCTTGTTTCTACTTCTCAGAAAACAAACTCAAAGCACATTGGTTTAATTTTATCCAAAGTAAAATATTATTTGTAGTAACTGACAGAGCAATGTTAGAGATTAGATAATTTAATATACAAAGGGTGATCAAAATATATTTTGAAGATTTAATTTTTGAAATTTATTGCAATCAAAGACACACACCATTAGTCTTTCTCAATATAATCCCTCTCCCTTTGAACACATATTCCATCATTCTTGCCACTTTCTGAAACAGTTCTGGAAGTTCCCTTTCATATAAGTGTCTTTAGTTGTTCTTCTGGGAATGCCTCAGTGTCCTGAATCAATTGAAAAAGTTTACCTTTCAGGATCATTTTGACTTTGAGGAAGAGTCATAAGTCATACAGTACCTGATCCAGTGCACAAAGTAGGTGACAACATAAAAGACAGTTTTTACTTGACAGAAACTGTCATGAACAGCTTGAATAGCTACAGCAGCTCGAAGAACAATGCTCTGAAAGACCCTTTCAGAACCACTTGAGAAAGTGGCAAGAAAAATGTATCAGTTCTCTCAAAGCAATGGGGAGTATTTGAAGAGACATTAATGACAATATGTCTTTTACTGTAATATATATTTTTAAAAAATTAAACATTCATCATATTTTTAATCATTCCTATCATGTTCAGGACTGTAAATTACATAGCATCTGCCAAGGACCCATTCAACCATCATTTAGTCAATGAATGAAATAATTAATAAATGAATTGTTCGTGTGTGTTGGTGGGGTCAGGCAGTGAGCATGCAGTCTAGGAGATGTGAGAATTCCTGTGCATCTACTGGGATATAACAAGTGTGAACTGTGCAATTTGTGTGTAAGGTATATAAAATCCTGAATTTCAAGACTCACTGTATAATTGCTCATATTACACAAAGCTAACCTTTATGAACACATTTCTTTCATCTGAGAAATTATGACATTAATTCATACCGTGTTCCTTGATTGGGCTGTAAGTGGTTGCAACTTTTTAAATTTCCATTCAAAAAATTCTTCACAAAATAATGGATTTATTGTGAATATCATTATCCACATACATGTTAAATTATTAAGAAAGATTGTATTGCATTGTTTTTAAAATTCTAGTACTAAGGTTTTGACACTGTTCTTCATTCATGAACTAATACGAAGACTTTCTGAGTTCCCCACAAGAAATGGGAACACACAAAGGGAATGAAAATACCTTTTTTTCTCTCACAAAAGTATGAGTCACATACTTTGAGTTTGTGTATTGGACTACACTACAATTTTCAGTTTCTACACCACCAGTCTTTTACTGATTTCTTAACCACACCCACACATATCCTTTCTAAAAACTTTAGGACACAGAATGGGTTCCTTCCAAAAAGAAGACATCTCTCGCCTACATTTCCCCATTTGTTGTCTGTTGGGAGCTTCAAGTGTTGACATCTGAGAGCTGAAACATGCACTTAGGGAGGTTGTGATGATGCCTTTCAATCCTGCTCATGAGACTGAAGCAGCAGATGGCATAAATCTCTAGTGTCTAAATTGTGTTTCATAGCAATCCATACTTTGTCAATTGCAAACAAGACGAGGTGAGGAAAAACTGTAGTGCTTGAAAAAAAAATCTGTTCAATTGAGAGTTCTAAATCCAATAGATTTTGGACATGGGATGGACAATGTTTCACCACTGAGTATTCACATTGTCATTTATACAATACTACACTGTAAAAGACTATAGAGATTGTCAAGTTAATAGCACAATAATCTCTCTGTTTTTCCACATCCCCCCAGTAGAAAACTATGAATGTATTTGTGAAAAACAGAACACTGTAGTCTGATTGATTTAGAAACACAATCCCAAATTTTCCATTTTATAGTTCCAAAATTTAGGGTATGGTGCCATCTTTATTTGCAAATTTAAAAACTGAAGCTTTAATGGACAATTTACCCATCTAAAAAGATTTTCAGAGCTTTAAATGAAAAATGATGTGTCAAATGAATACCAGAGAAATCTGGCAGGATGGCAGACTAAGTTAACTTAAATCCCACCAGAAATAAATCTTTAGACATGTAGGATGATATGTAGAAACAACCAACAATGGGAGTCCTGGCTGAGTTCAATAGCAAATGAAATCCTAATATATAAGAAAGAGAAGTAGAACTTGAAGTGAAAACATGAATTACATGAATTAGCATTGTGGCTGATCTCAGAGCAAGCTAGCCATATCCAAAGTGAAGAAGAAGACTGAGGAGGAGGAGGAACAAGAAGAGAAGAAGAGAAAGAGGAAAAAGAGGTAAAGAGAAAGAAGATGAAAACAATGTCTTGAGTCATGGTTGAAAGAAAGTGTACCTAAGTGTCTTGGTTACTTTTCTCTCATTGTTGAACTAAAATACCCAACACCCAAAATTAGGAAAGGGGAGGTTTATTTCTTACAGTTTGGAGGTTTCTGACCATACCCAGCTGGCTCCAAGGAAGGGTGATGTGGCTGAGGGGGCAGTTGTTCATGGTGGCCCACCACTGGCAAGAGCAAACAGCAAAAAGAAGAGGAGCAAAAGAGACAGAGAACATGCCTTCTTGCCTCCTTTATATATTATGCAGGCTCCATGCCTGGATGGGTGCAGCACTGACACCGATAATCCCAGTGTTAAACCCAGTGCTAAACCCAGAGCTAAACCCAGAGCTAAACCCATTGATAGGCAATAAATCAATCACAAATGCTAGATTCAACCACTTCCATGACTACATGAGATTTGTGGGGGGCTACCTGTATACAAACCATAACACTAAGCCTTCATATGTAATTTTGAGAACTTTAAATTGTTTCATTCAATGGAGTGAAAATTTCCACCTAGCAGAAGCTGACAAGGTAGCCTTACTCTTTCAACCTGAGAAAATACACACATGCACACACACACACACACACACACATGTGCCTACATACACACGCACAAAAATGCACATAAGCTAAAACTGAGACACTGAGTGGGTTCATTTATCACATTGGCCAAATGTATACTACCCATATGGTTCAAAGTACAGAAGTTAAGAAACTAACATAAAGCTTGATCTTCCTGGATTGGTGACAAATTTGGGGTGCCTGACAAAGCAAATGTAAATCTCACTTAAAGTTCATTCTAGCAAGCAAAGTTAAGTGACTTTCACAGAAAGAGCCCCTGATTACTTGAGCACAGGATTTATGACTGCAAAGCAGGTAAGATAGCTACCAGCCACATGTGAAAATAAACAGGCCCAGCATATCAGAGGGTTCAAATCTCAAGAATATCATACAATAGAATTTATGTTTAACAAGAGACTATAAAATAGTATGTATGACTTAAGCATTCAAAAGTACAGAAATACAAAACAAATAATGGAAAACAGAAAACATACAAAATCAATACAACTCAAAATTAAATGCACAAAATATACATCACTGAAAACATTCACCTGAAAGGAAAACTAGTGAAACAGGATGCATTGATTCTGTTCAATGAAATAAAGAGAATAAAAGATAAAAGCACTGCTAAAAGAAATATGGGCGAGAATAAAATAGTCTGACATATAACTGAAATGGAATTTTAGATTGGTTATATACAGGGGATGGAATAAAAAAAGAATTATTCTAAACATAGTGGCTCATAAGTTTCTCATGCTAATAAAATATACGAAGCTGGATGTGGTAGTGCATTCCTGTAATCTCAGCTTTCAGGAGGCTGAGGCAGGAGGATTATAATGAGTTCAAGAGCAGCATGGAATGCCCAGTGAAATCCTATCTCAAAAAACCAAAGTTAATAAATAAATATAT
Source organism: Cuniculus paca (assembly GCA_004365215.1). NCBI lineage: Eukaryota > Metazoa > Chordata > Mammalia > Rodentia > Cuniculidae > Cuniculus > Cuniculus paca. The sequence goes on from RJWT010018817.1 coordinate 6,858, forward strand.
GAAACTTCACATGTAGAAATACAAACAGTTCTAATCAAAAGCTATTTTTATAAAATCTGAGAGCATATCATAGTAAAATTGTAGCCCATTTAAGATAAGGAAAATATATAACTTTCTTTCCATTTGCTTTTAAGATTACCTAAGAAAAAGATTATCAGATATTAGAAATAATAATTGTCTTCACCATGAGGAAAATATACAACAGACTATTATTTTTAAACTTAGAGCAAAATTACTTATCTCGAATTTTGTATGCAGGTAAACTATTATGCAAGAGTGAAGGTAAAATTAAATATGTTTAAAGCAATGAATAAGAAGTTTAATATTCATACATCTTTGTTGAAAGAAATAGTGAATTACTTCAGGAAAAAGAAAATTTAGAAATAAGAATTGATTATAAGAAGCATTAAGTTCTGACAAATATACAGGAAAGTATTATCCGTCTTTTTGGTTGATTTTTATATGAGTTTTTGTTACATTATTTTTATTCTATATTTTAAACAAAATTTAAAACACACAAAATGTTAGCTTTCTTTTTATGCAGGTATTTTCTCAGATATTAAGAATACATTTTATTGTAAATTTATATTCTTTCAGTAAACCTGGAAACATATATGGCCAAAAACAAAATATATGAAGAGATGATTGGAGACAATGGAATAAAATACAAACACAGTCAGATTTGTGGAACTTTAAGGAACAATCACGGGAAAAAGCCTGAAAACATAGCCTATTCAGGTATTTTTATTTTTAAACAAAATAGAGGAAGCACTTCATGATATTTGACCATAAGGCCTAACTGGCTGTTCTTGCCCAGAGTTTGAAAATATTTTTCTGTTTCTTAAATCTGCACAGTGTATGGTATTTGCAACTGAAAGATTTGTAACTCTAACTGGAGTAAAGTAATGTTTCCATACCACGGTTTTCAAATGAGTGACAGCATCCTTTTCAGTATCTCCATAAGAGAGAAGAAACATCTATTCTAAAGTACAAGCAAAAATTATCTCAATGTAACATTATTCCAAAGAATCTGCAGAGTTTATGCTATTTACAACCAAAATATTTGTAACTCAAACTGCAGTAAACAAATGTTTCCACACTCTGGTTTTCAAGTGAGTGACAGAATCCTTTTCAGTAACTCCAACAGACAGAAAAGGCATCTATTCTAAAGTAGTTGCAAAAATTATCTTATGTAATATTTTTCCAGATGGAACCACATGATCAAAATGGTCCCACAGCAATAAACAGGGGATTGGCCAAACAACAGGGTCACACTGTCAGTCTCTTCCTAACCATAGGACAGTGTGACAAAGTGGCAGCCCTTAAAGCAAAATACAGTGCTGATTCATGATAAAAAAGTAAACTGAAACAACTAAAAGATAATCAGTATAATGCTAGCTTAAGAAAACTAAACATAAACTTCTACATTTCTTTTCCTGCATGTTGTGTAACTAGGATAATCTTAGTGTTCAATTTAAAATTCCTTCTTCAAACCAATTCCTACAAGGATGTTGAGGTCAGAAAAATAAATAGTTTGAAACCCAAGGCTCCCAGGACAGTTGGAAAGAAAGTGATAATGGAAAGCATATAAAAATATTTTAAGGAAGTAGCTAGAGAAGAAGGTGTGTTGAAAAAAAGCACATATGATTAGGAATATGGAGAAAGCATATGAAAACATTTCTCAGATGACTAGTTTGAGACACTCAGTCTTAGAGACTCAATATTAAGGTAATATAGAACAGGAAATAAAGCAAGTACTACATCAGAATTCCATGGAGAGACCCAACAGCTATCCATGTATGCAGCTTTCTTGCTGCTTTAGACACACAGGAGACACATGGCAGATGCGGAATAGAATCAAATGACCAATGAGTCACCTCATCACCAAGAAGCAAAGGCCTCAGCATCACGTTTGTCTTGGCATGTCTACCCAATATTTTTCTAGGTATGTGTATCCAAGTTTTGTAGGGTGGTGGTAGCTGTCCTTTTCCAGAACAGGGAGTTCATAATAGAACAACAGACAATTGCACCTCGAAACATTGATCTTAACTTTGTATGTTCCAAGGTACTGCACTGTGAGAAGACAGACCCAAGACCAGTTTTCCATATACATCTGTGTCAACTTAGTTCTGATATCTATCGTTTACTTTTAAAACTTATGCTTACACTGCACAAAATAAGAACAACATGAAATCCAGGAGAATATTTCCATACCCTACAAAAGTAGAAAAGCATATCACTTGAGAAAGAATTCTCTAATACTTTGGTTGTGGTGTATAATCTTCAATTTTGCGTAACTACTTATATGGAAAGCTATTCTACTATATATAATAGTGATACTACAATGTAGCTGTACCTTTAGTAACTCTTGTCAATCTACTTCTTGTTGTAAACGTTTATAGATTCTAGAGTCAAAAACTATCTATAATACATTAGAAGAATGGGTGAACATTACTGTCTAGTTCATCTCTGTAAGAGTAGCACCATGTATCTTTCATTCATCCTCTGATTCTTAACACTCAGCCAAGTGCCAAGACCGTAGTAGGTGTCTAATACTTGTATCATAAGTGGCATATGTATATGTCACTTTATACTACTTGAATCTTGGCAAAGGAAGGATTAAATGAGGATATAATTCTATTGAAAAGAGCTAGCCTAGGACCTGGTACATAGTAGATATGTTAGTTGACTAGCCCTGCTATAACAAAGTGCTGTACTACAACTTTGAATGGCTTAAAATAACAGAAATGTGTTCTCTAGTAGTTCAGGAGCACAAAACATCAAAACTGAGCTATCAGAAACGTTTCTTTTTCTTGAAGGCTTAGGGAAAATTTCTTCTGTGCCCATATGCTAGTTTCTTCTGGTTACAGGTGATCCTTAATCTGTAGCTACTGAATTCCAGTGCCTGAATCTAGACACCAACATACATGATGAGTCGCTTTCTCCCTCCCTCTTGTAAGGACACCAGTCATACTGAATTAAAGGTCCATCACACTTCATTATGATCACCTATGAACTGAGATTCCCTTATCTGTAAATAAGGTCACATTCTGACTCTCTGGGAATGGTGTAATTTCAGAGAAGCATTATTTATTCCTTACCAGTCCATGATCACTGACCTTGAAAATAACCACTGAATAAGCATTTAAATGTATGCCACTAAAAGAAAACATGATTAAATATTGAATTGACAGATCTCATGCTTTATATGCAACTGTACAGAAAAGTTGAAGTGAAAACATTCAAACATGACTCTAATATGACTGCATCTCTGCCTTTGACTTCTGACATAGTTCTGGATTTTTATTTGCTCGCGATCCTTCTGAGATTGCTGCAGACTCATTTGTAGTCACACTCCTGCTCTGTCAGAGACCCACCAAGACTTTCTCATCCGCTTAAATTGACCAGTTTTAAGCCTAGAGCAATGCTTATTCTGTTTTTTTTTTAATCATGGAATGAGAAGATGGGCAGAAGAGAAGAGGTAATTGTGTATTTCTTTTCTATGATGCATGGCAATTTATTATCTTAAATGTTAGAGAAAATAAAAGAACATCATATCAGACTTGATATTTTGCTTTCTTGCTCACAAATATTTATCTCCATGTTAAGAATGTTTTCCATAGGATATATTTCTTCAAATAGCTCCATGACCCTGCTTTCTTCAATTGATCCACTTTTCTAACCAATTATCACATTGTCAAGTAGGACTACCTTCCATACCACCAGACAGTTATTTCACTATGTCATTCTTTATATTTTACCCTTTCAAAAACTTGCAATATTATATATCTGCTTGTGTTAGTCTTATATTATCATTTATTTATTACTTGGCCTCTCAAGAATGCAAATATTCCAACTTGCATGCATATAAAAAATTTTCATGTAAATAGATGTTAAGTACTTTAAAGAAATTTCTTTAAAGGTACAAAAATCAATGTGAAGACACATTAGCAAATATTGCTTTCTAAATACACAAATTTAATATGAACTTTATAGTTTTACAGTAAAATAAAAACACTGCAAGTTATTTATGCATTAATATACATAGACTTTTCAGAATTATGACAGATACTGTTTCAAATTATTTCATTGGATATAGTAACAGGTATGTACTAATTATGAACACATACTATTAATAATGGGAATTTGCTTGCAAATTTCTTTTCATCTGTCTCAGAAAATTTTTGCCATTAATTAAGTGACTAAAATATTTGTCACAACAATGTAAAACCTCTTATATTTGCAAAAAGAGTAGAAAATACAAAATATAAATTGGATTAGGCTGTGTGAGAAGAGTTGAGTGCTGGATTAGAAATGTATAAAACATTTTTTCTCTCTTTGAAGTTTTACGATAACTTATACAGGTGTATGAATTTAAAAAATAATTTTACTCTCTCCACCTGTGGTTATCTGCCAGGCACTTAGGAAGTCAGCAGAAAGCTCAGCAAGCAGCCAAAGCAAGTGGAGGCAGCTGGGCGGCAGCATTTGAGAATATCTGGGGAGGTAATGCTATGAAAGCTCTCAGCTCATCCTATGACACGTCAGATATGCAAGGAAAGAAGCTGGTGCTACTTCTGTCTGGGGCACACCTCTGTTTGCTAATAGGGCTATTTTTACACTAAGAAAGCTTTTCCCAAGGTAGAAAAGACATAACTTGGAGTTACTTGAGTTATTTAAATTTATTCTATGTCACTTGAATTGCTTTATCTGGCTTTGTTCACTTGAACCTGGACAAGTCATTTAACTTCATAAATATGCAGAGCAGTGGCTATTAATCTAACTTAGAAATATGCAAATTAGTTTTCACAGTGCTGTATCTATTTAAATATGTAAGAAGGAAGGTTTATATATACAAAAAGATAGATATGTGTCTCTGTATTTGTACATGTAATGTGCTTAACTTATAGAACGTATTAGTTCCAGAAGGAGTAGAAGAAAGTTGCCAATTGAACAGGGTTAGAATTCAGAAAGATGTGTATTTGAAAACTGCCTTCACTTACATCCTCTGTATTAGCTCATGTTCAAAAACCTCTCTGAAGCTTACTTCATTTTCACATCAACCCTATGAGTTACCCTTGCTTTACGAATGAATAAATTCACATAATTACATTTACATTACTAAGCACGTGGTAAAAAAAAATCAAATTCTTGTTGAACACCTACTGCTGAATTCTCTCTCTCTGAATATATATATATATATATATATATATATATATATATATATGAAATCTCCAAGATTTACAAAGTTTAATAGAATACAGCTTCTTTCCTAGACATGCTAATAGTCTAGAGGGAAAGTTACCCAGATAGTTTGTTAGATGACAACTCTATGAGTTAGAAACACAGAGTAACATCTCCATCAAGCACACAACTTCTTGCAAAGTCCCTACCGGAGGTCGTATACTACCTATGCTTCCCAGAATGTTTAGTTAGGGCTAGTTCTACTGGGTGTGGTCTTGAGCATTTTATTTCAGTAAATCTCTAGTTTAAAAATAAAATCTAATAGTGACAGCACAAGCTGTTCTTTTCGATCTGAACAACTAGTTCTAAGATAACAATATGCAATGTATTAACTAATGTTAATTTCCTGTGGGTTTTTTTTTTTTTAATTCTGGATCATTTCTATCCTTTTCTTTCTGTTTTGCTTTTTAAAATTAAAGAAAAAAATCTAAATCTAAAGTTTGAAAAGAAAAGTATTCGGGGTAAAATAGTTATATAATAGAATCAACGAATGGCTTTTTGTGTGATTAATACATGGCGTGGTGCGAAATACCAGAAAGGAGAGCTGCAAGGCACCCCGCACCCTTAACAAGGAGCCACAGGCAAGCTTTCTGCGTAAATCCTCTAATCCTATTGATCCTGCCTGAAAAGCAGCGAGGCCGGTTCACAACGCAGAAGGGTGGCGATCGGCAGCAAGTGCACACGGCAGGCACCGCACGCTTCAGGAAACTTAATCATATAAACCTCTTCATTACTCACGAAATCACTCACTGTCAATACTCCGGCTACGGCCTCCCTGACTACTGCTGTTTAAGATCCTGTCAATCTTTTCCTCTGATTTTGCCAACCAAATTCATTCGGAGCTATTTACAGGCAGTATTATCTCAGCTGATAACATTACAGCATTCCTATGGCACAGGAATAGGAAAATAAAACTCATTCCAGCCCTTTCATTCTGGCATTTCTTTGCAAAAGGCAGAGGGTCCTCGTATTGATAAGAGCTGGGGTAGAAATACAGTCCTATGTTATTGCTTAATGCCACATGAGCTTTTATTACTGCAAGGAAAATTTTGGCTTTAGCTGCATTATGGTTATGACAGTAAGTACAACTGCTGACTATCTTGTTCTGTATCACACTCTGTGAGCAGCATGTTATCATGAATTCTCATAGTAACCTTGTAAGTTCATTGTGGTCTCTTTTATGCTAGGAAGAAGATATGCTCAGCGTAGTGCAACTGGTCCATGCAGACACATTAGTAAGAGACAGAGAAGCCCAATTCAAACCCAGATGTAACTGTTGATGATATTGTTGTTTGTTTCTACTCACTACATGTATACTCATTCCGTCAATTATTCAGATAATTATTATTGACATGGAGATAAAATCTGTGCTCACTTACTTCAGAATCATAGGTAAGTTGAACTAGATGGTAAAACTCACTAAAAACAGTGATGAATTTACATTATAAAATTCTTAGAAAATATTAATATTCTGCTATTATACCTAAAGAATAGTTTGAGAACTACTGCATTTAACAGAATTTATTTTGCTTTTGAATAGGTACACTGAATCATTTCTTCTAAGATCATATCATAAAATATTCAGTTCTAATCACTTTTTGGAATATCTGGTTTATACTTTGGTGCTAGCTAGCTTCTTTTATATATCCAAGGACTGCTGCAAAGAAAAGTTAGCACCAAATTATTATATATATATATATTTTTTTTTTTTTTTGCCTCAGTCCTAACACATTTTCCTCAATCTGTTCTAAACTCTTGGTTAACTGTCTTACACAGTACACGCACACCACACAGGTAGTCCAGGTCAAATCCTCATTATCATTATTCTCTCTCACTTCCATGACCAAATACATACCATTTGGTACCTTTTCAACACTTTTAATGACTCTCAAATCTTCAGTTTTCATGGAACTGTCATTCCAGAGCTCTAATTCATTTCTTAAGTATTGCCTTCTTGGATTGTTTAACAAGTCTAAAAATGAACAGCCACTTTTCCTTCACCAGTACAAAATAGCTGATATCCACACCATAAAGTTTAATTTTACTCATGGTTCCAGAGGATACAGTCTTGGTTAGCTGGTTCCAAGTTAGACATCACATACCAGAGGAAAGCGGCTCAACCCATAGCAGTCAGGAATCAGAGACAAAAAAAAGGTAAAAGAACAAGCCCTTCCAGGTCATGCCCTGAGTGACCTATCTCCTCTAACCAGGACCCACTTGCCAACAGTATATTAAGCTATGAATTTATCAATGGATTAATCCACTGATGAGGTCAGTATCCCTATGATCAAATTGTCCTTTGAAAGTTCCACCTCTGAACACATGAGTTACTGGAAGTTATGACACTCTCATTTCTAAGTCTATGCCATTGAATACTGTTATGCTTGGTCTGGAACTACCCTTTTATTTTTTTGTCTGATTTTCAGTTTAATGTAATTTTCAAAACAGATCACTAAATCTATTTTGCATGAAGTCTTCTTTTCCTTTAAAGGTAGGATAAGATTTTTTTTTATTTCCTCATGACATCATTCATTCATTCAGCTATTTATTCAATCAACAGATATTTATCTAATCAACAGATATTTGAAGGGAAATACTTATATACTGAGAGATATTTTATACATAGTTCCTTAAATGCCTTCCCTTTTGTTCTCTTCCCTCCTTTGTTGTTTGTTGGTTGCTTGTTTTTTGGAGTAGGGTCTCACTATGTAGTTCAGGATGGCCTTGAATTCATGATGTTGCCCAAGCTGACCCTAAACTTGTGGCCATCCTCTTTCCTTAGCCTCCTAAATTCTAGCATTACAAGCATGTGTCACTATACCAGCTTCATAAAACTTTACTATGTTTGGAAGTTGTAATCCTCAGAAGCCAGTATACTATCTGACTACCACCTATAGCCATATAAAAACATTTTTTAAAATGTTATAAGTATTTGCTTACTTATATCCTCTTTTATAGAATGACCTCTTTGTCCATCCTTTATGAATGTCATTCAATTTTGACATAAAATTACCCAGTACATACTATTTTGAATGAATGGGTGGATGAATAAGTAAATGATATAGACATAATTCAATATTAAAATTATTAACACTTATAATTTTAACTGCAAGCTAATTTCTAAAAAATATCATATGCTCTTAACCTAGCTTCACATTAGAACAGAGAAGAAATAAAATGGGGAGTGACAAGATACTGAGCTCATCGCCTTTTGTTCCGTTCTCACCTCATTGACCAAGGACATGATTCCCTACCCGAGGGAATAGGTTGCATGTGATTATTTGTACTTCCACTTGGCACTGCCAAAACCTTGAGGGGACTGTACTATTTACTGAATAATGGCTAATCCTGTTTCTTTTCCTGCCACCAAAACAAATGCGCAAGCTGAGAACAAGATCAGAAATGAAGCAAGTTTGCAGCAGGGGGTAAAGAAAACTTGTGTTGTATGGTCTTTATTAAATTCCCAGCATCTGCGTGTGGATTTGCTTTAAGAAAAGCATGTGGTTACAATGGTATAGTTGTTATTATTCAGGGAATATACAGTTGTAATTAATTAATAGTGGGGCAGAATTATTAATATAGAATTGTTTCTATAGTTTTTGTTTTCCCTACACGCATTCCTTCTCTTGATCTTACATCTCATTTAATCTTTTTTTTCTTCTGCTTTATTTTTTCTTTTGAGATTAGCTCTAAGTTGCCCAGGCTGGGCTTGAAATTTCCATCTTTCTGCCTCAGCAATAACAGTCATTTTTTTTTATTTTAAAAAACAAAGCAGAAAAAAGGATAGAAATGATACAGAACTTCAAAAAAATAATAAGAAATTAACATTAGTTAATGTATTACATATTGTTATCTTAGAAGTAAATGTTCAGGTTACAGGATCTAGGCATTAAAAAAAGTGATCAAACAATCAAAAAATGACAGCACAAGCTGTTCTTTTTGATGAACTAACAGAGATTAGTATTAGTTTTCTACCTTGTACGTACATCCATACTTACATTTATATATGTATACCTAAATACATATAATCCTTTCCTTTCTTCCTTTTCTTCTTTCCCCACCCCAGTGGTTCTTTCCTTTTGAGCACTTTCTTTCCCTTTCATTATTACAATATCTATTGTACATTTTGGATCTACTCTTTCAGTTTTTTATTTTCATTAATTTTTTTTACACTAGGGAGACAATATGCTATTTATAAATGTGAGTTTGATTTATTTCACTTATGAGTATGATCTCGAGTTGCTTCCATTTACCTATAAAAGCCTCAAGATTATCCTTTTTATACCTGAGTAATATTCCATTGTATAAAAATACATCATTTTTATCCATTCTGTGGTTGATGGACATTCAAGTTGTTTCCAAGATATAGCTATTACAAATTGTGCTGGTATAAACATGGGTGCACAAATATCACTGTGGCATGACATTTTCAATTTTTGGGGGACAATACCCAGAAAATGAACAGCTGTGTTAAATGAGATTTCCAATTCTAGTTTTTTGAGGAATCTTCACATTGATTTCCACAGTGGTTGCACCAGCCTACACTCCCATCAACAGTGGAGAAGTTTCTTTTCCCCACAGTCCCAACAACATTTGTTATCGGTTGACTTCTTGATGGCAGCCACTCTTTCTGGAGTGAGATGGAATCTCAATGTTGTTTTAATTTACATTTCTCGAATGACCAGTGAGGTTGAACATTTCTTCATGAATTTACTTAGCATGTGTATTTCTTCATCTGAGAAGTGCATATTCGTCTCAGATGCCCATTTTTGGACTGGGTCTTTGAATTTGGGAGGCCCGATGTTTAGCCTCATTTATTACATTTACAAGAGGCCATGATTCATGTGTCTTGCTATTGGGTGGCTTGAACCACCCATGGTACATGTATAGTGTCCCATGCATGACTGAAACACTTGGGCAACCTGCTCTGCCAGCCACCCCATAGGACGGTCATGCCTGTAGCACCAGTGGTTCAAGCCAGCAGGAACACGTTAATGGTCAATCAGTCTGACAATTTTAAGGGATGTGAATTTTATTTTTCTTTCATATACAATGGAAACACTGAAACCCAGAAAGAGGAATCAACAATCCAGATTACACAATGACTGGATAGAATGATGGAAATCATATTCTACCATGTCTCCTCTTAGGTTTTCAAAAATATTACCAGAGATTTAGTTTCCATAACTGTAAAATGGTTATACCTTGCTTAATTCACAACATTAGTTTGAAGATTTAGCTAGCTATAACTTTTATTTCCCTTGATTAGAATGCAGAAGAGTTAACAGAGTACACCTAACAATTTAACTGTATGGAGCTGATGATTCCTCTACTCAAAAATTCCTCCAGTGTGCCCACACACATACGTGTGAAGTACCCAGCTGCATTCCTAATAGTTTTCAGGAAACCTAATCCTAGGGCATTTTAATTTGGTGATTTTGTACCAAATGAATACCATGACTGATTTCACTTTTCTAACCCAATTCTTCTGTGCTAGTCACCAGAAATTTAACATACGTTTACATTATTGCTGCTTTCATCTCAGTCTTTGTGAGTAACACTGTGTCCCTTAAGGGGCCCTTTAAAGTTGTGATCTATTCCTGTGCACTTTTCTAGATCATTTTTCTCAGAATTGAAGGTCTGTTACTGATCTCCAGGCCCATTCATGTGATTATGTTAAAAATTTCATCTTCTTTCTAGAACATCAATTCCTTGTTGCCACCAACCTCCTTTAATATCTAAAAGATGGGTAAGACAGGGAAGATGATTTTGGAAAAAATGTGATTAGGCTTCTGTATTCCAACCAAAGTTGTTTAAAAGTCATTAGATAATTTTAAAAAAACTATGTAACTTCAATTGTGATTGAAAGATTTAAGGGTCAAGAAAGCTATTTTTTTCAAGGTAAGACTTTTAAGTATCAAAGTCACTACAGTGAGCTGCCTTTTTAATACATTGCTAAATATATTTAATGGCCTCTGGATCTTTCAAAAAAGTTGTTAAAATACTCAATAACCAAATAAGACAAACAAGAATGTCAATTTTATGTGTTTTATTTTTTAAATGCTTAGATGTCTTTTTAAGCAGCTGTCATGATTGAATAAGAAATTACAATTCTGGGTTTACTTGATAATATAATACTACATATTTTAATAAATATTTTCCAGCATTCTTCTTTCATAATTTGCATTACTTTTAAAAATTTTAACTTTAAAATATTCAATGGACAACTGGTTAATTCCTTTTTATGTTGCTCTGATGTCTAATCTATGTTAAATTTTGTTTCTAATCTTTGAAGAAAAACAACTTTTTGGTTACTGTACATAAAAATTACAGAGTGTTGTTGGGAATGTAACCTGGTGCAATCACTATGGAAATTAGTATGGAAATGCCTCAAAAAACTATAACTAAAAATTCCATTTAAGTAAACTACTCCCCTTCTAGGTATCTTCCTGAAGGAGTGAAAGACATAATATTACAGTAATACATGCATGCACATGTTTATAGCAGCACAAATCATAATACCTAAATTTTGGAAGTGGCTTATAAGTCCATCACCAGATGAATGAATAAAGAAAATGTGGTACTTATACACA